>JAVGWN010001441.1:0-10072 GCA_034552555.1 Semaprochilodus insignis | reverse complement strand
CACCAGTAAGCATGGTCTCCATTCACACTGGGGGGCTGGGGGGGTGGGGGTGTGTTCTCCGCTGTAGGCTAAGCCTTTCTGCTGCTTAGTATGGCCTATTCAGAAGGGACAGGCCTTTAAACCTAATGTCAGCCATTAATTAACTCTGTTGCGAAGGAGTTTGGGACTAAGTGACTCGTGTTAGCACGGCTGTACAGGGCCGTCAAGGCTGTCACAGCGCAGCTCCTCCACCTCTATGCTGTCTTCATGAAATCGTCTCTCTGAGTCATGCTGGCCTACATGTGGTCATCTGGCATTCATTTGACCTGATTCTGGATCAGAGCAGACTGTGATGGAGCTGCTGCCACACGCTTACACTGCCTCTCAGCTCCGCTTCATAAGGAGCCCCTCGGTTACTCAGCATCCACAGTGCCTCAGGCCAAAGCCGTAATAACATGCTCGCTCCATGCATGATGGAGACATTACACAGCTGGGCTGGAGCAAGATCTACATCAACCAAGGTCATTATGTCATTCAGGGAGATGACATAATGGTGCTGGACTCGGAGCACTACACACCTAAAAGAATCCATCAAGGGTTCTTTAGTAAAGGCTCTATTTAGAACCATGAGTTCTATATAGGACCATAGCTCTTTGCATGGTGACACACTTCTTTAGATTGATGGAGAATGTGTTGTGTGTGGTTCTGTGTAGAACCTGTTTGTAAAAATGGTTCTATGTAGAACCAAACAGGGTTCTGAAATTGTGACAATGTTAAGCTTGTTGGCTCTTTGCATGGTGAACTGGTTCTTCAGATTGAAGGACCACATGTTGTTTATGGGTCTGTGTGGAACCTTTTTGAAAATAGTTCTATATAGCATCAAAAAGGGTTCTTCTGTTGTTATGATGTAAGACTTGCTGGTTCTTTGCAAGGTAAAATGGTTCTTCAGATTTATGCTGAATGTGCTGTAGATGGTTTTACTTAGAACAATTTTGGAAATGGTTCTATATAGTTTCAAAAAGGGTTCTTCTGTTGTTATGATGTCAAACTTGCTGGTTCTTTGCATGGTGAAATGGTTCTTCAGATTAATGGAGCATGTGTTGTGTAAAGTTCCATGAAGAACCTATTTGAAAATGGTTCGGTATAGCACCATAAAGTGTTTTGCTGTTGTCACAAAATCAAGCTTGTTGGTTCTTTGCATGGTGAAATGGTTCTTCAGATTAATGGAGCATGTCCTGTCTAAGGTTCTATGTGGAACCATTTTAAAAATGGTTTTAGCATCAGAAAGTGTTCTTGTGTTGCTATGAGGTCAAAATTGCTGGTTCTTTGTATGGTAAAATGGTTCTTCAAAGGTTCTGTAAGGTGTCACAGTTCAGCATAGGATGCTGTATATGGTTCTGTATAGGACCTTTTCAAAAATTGTTCTACAATTGTGATGATGTCAAGCTTGTTGGTTCTTTGCATGGTGAAACTGTTTTGTGTTGTGTAAAGTTCTGTGTGGAACCTCTTGGAAGCATCAAAAGGGGTTCTTCCATTGTTCACTGTCAAACTTGGGGGTTCTTTTGCATTGTGAAATGGTTCTATAGACTTATGACAAATATGTTGAATATGGTTCTAAGTAGAACATTTGTGAAAAATGGTTCTGTATAGCTCCAGAAAGGGTTCTGCTGCTGTTACAAAATCAAGCTTGATGGGTCTTTGCATGGTGAAATGCTTCATTAAGATTGACTGGGCATTTGTTGTGTTTGGTTCTGTGTAGAACCTTTTTGAAAATGACAAAGATAAAGAGAAGGAGGCTGAATCCTCGCAGTCAATATAGGGGAATGTATAGCNAAAATCAAGCTTGATGGGTCTTTGCATGGTGAAATGCTTCATTAAGATTGACTGAGCCTTTGTGTTTGGTTCTGTGTAGAACCTTTTTGAAAATGACAAAGATAAAGAGAAGGAGGCTGAATCCTCGCAGTCGATATAGGGGAATGTATAGCAAAGGCAGCAAACCAAAATCTGGACAGGTTCTGAGGTGAAAACCCGACAGCCTCCTTTAAGCAGGTTGCAATACGTGACTTCACTGCTAGAGGTTACACACTGCTCCTTTAAAGGTGGTTTGGCTTTATTTACTGTTCCTTAGAAGACAGGTCATTCACCAGGATCTTACTGAGTTCTCTTTGAATTCTCTTTGGTTCTAAATAATACGGAGGTCTACGGTTTCTTCATTAGCATAATGACATAAAAACGAATGGAGGGAGGAGAGAAAATTCCGGTGCTGCGAGAGAACATGCAAACGGACACGTAATGTGAAAGCTATTGTGTGCTGCACTCGGAGCACTAGACACTTAAAAGAATTCATCAAGGGTTCTTTAGTAAAGGCTTTGTTCAAAACCATGAGCTCTACATAGGACGATACCCCTTTGCATGGTGAAATGTTTTTTTAGGTTGATGGAGAATGTGTTGTATATGGTTCTGTGTAGAACTTTTATGACAATGGTTCTGTATAGTGCCAGAAAGGGTTCTGCTGTTATTGAGTTGAGTTCTCTTTGATTTGCTCTTACTTGCTTTGGTGGCTAGCTTGCTAGTGAGATTGAGTGAGTCAACATTCTAGCTTGTATGAACAACTACAGTCACTGTATGCCTCCATGTAACAACAAACAGCGTAGCATATTCATTATGTTCAGAACGGTTCCTTCATCATTCCATAAGGACATAGAAACAAATGGAGAGAAGAGAAAGAATTCCGGTGCTGAAAGAGAACGTGCAAACGGACACATATCGTGAAAGGCTTTGTTCAGAACCATGAGTTCTATATAGGACCACACCTCGTTACATGGTGAAATGGTTCTTTAGTATATAGTATATATTCGTATATAATTCTATGTAGAACCTTTATGAAAATGGTTCTGTATAGTGCCAGAAAGGGTTCTGCTGTTGTTACTATGTCAAACTGACCTGACTGAGTTCTCTTTGAATTCTCTTTGGTCTACAGTTACTCGCTATGGTGGCTAGCTTGCTAGTGAGATTGAGTGAGCTAATGTGCTAGCTTGTATAAAGGACTAAAGTCACTGTTATGCCTCTGTGCAACAGCAAACAGCATAGCAGATTGATTATGTTCAGAACGGTTCCTTCACCATAATGACATAAAGACGAATGGAGAGAAGAGAGAGAATTGCGGTGCTGCAAGAGAACATGCAAACGGACACATGTTGTGAAAGTTTGTGTAGCAATCTGTTGGCAGCTCTGGGGAGCCAGACTTGCTTTCACTGTAAGGCAGTTGTAGAAGAGAAACATCAGAACGGAGACCAGCTAGGTGCAAACCAAGAGCTAAGCTGCAGTCCAGGTGGGCTGCATTTCCAGACCACTAGGCTATGTCACTGATGGCTGTTACAGTCAACATGTTCTATCAAATGACATCAAAGTAATCTAGAGTGAAGTTTCATGGAAGTTTTCTGGACCACGTCATATAACTTCACCAGCTAACGTCACACGCACACAGCCTCCAAAAGAAGGTCTGGCTTGATGTTTATGTCTCCAGTTCAAAACTAAAAATATATAATAAAATATTATCCCGATGAAGACATAAAGACAAGAGTAGATCATTAACTCACATCCTCAGAAGGCACGTCCCTCATTGAGTTTTCTTCGGATTCTCCTTTAAGATGCTCACAATCATCACATCCATCCACTCAAGCCATGTTCTAAAATGTTCTTCTCCATGCTGCATGCAATTACACATTTCCACCAGAGAGGTCGCCAAATCCTCGAAGTGCAGTTTGTGTAGTTGTCCTACAGGTTACATCATTCACAACAATGCTTTGTTTGCCGGCTTACTATCATTCACATCAACAGCGTTCGCTCCATCGAATTTCATGCAGCTGATTCATTCTGGCCTTGGTAGACCATTCCATTCTGCATTATGCAATACAAACAAGGAGCCTTCATAGTACAGTTTTGCATGAGGACCCGGCCTTTCTTGGCAGCAGCTTAGCGTTTGGGGTGCAGAAAAATAGATGCTGTCTTCATTGTGTATGCTTTTGCCTCCAGGACATGTGCGGTTTTAAAGTGGTGGCTGGAGTGGCCAGTCCTGCCCCGGAAATCTGATTAGCCACCCCCGATGCCACGTCACTGGCCTCCACCTCGATGTTTGTCTTAATGCTTTACTGTAGAATAAAAGTGAAGACGTCAAACTATGAAACATCACTAATGGAATTATACAGTCCACCTTAATAACCTCCAGAATGGACCTTTACAGGAGGATGAACCAGCTTTCTTAACCTGCAGTGGAGGCTGATAGAACAAGGTTTATTTCTAAGCAGTTTTGGAGCAATTCTATTGGTCTGTCCATCATGAATATTCACTAGACTGAAAGGAGAACTAGAGCTTTTACACTGTGAAGGTGGAGATATGGCAAACATACAGTCATCATCAAAAGAATAGCTGTACCCAGAAGGAAGTGTGGGATTGCAGTGGTATTGGGAAGGAAGATAAAGGATACCAGGAACAATAAATGATGATAAATTTAGACGGATATGGGCAATATTTATTGAGCTACACATACAGAAGTAGTGTCTCTCAGTATGGCGTTAGACCGCTATGTTTGCTAATGCAATGTGCCAGACGTCTCAGCATGGAGCTGTAGAGGTTCCTAATGGTGTCCTGTGATAATCCATCCCATGCAGCTTGAATATTCTCACGCAGTTCCTGCAGATGTTGTGGTAGAGGTGGAGGTGGAGTGACACACATGACAAAAAGACATTAATCTTGGTGCTGACCACGGTGCCTCTGCACAAGGATTCATTGGTCGTCTCCACCAAGACAAAAGTGTTAAGTGTCACTGAAGATTGCAGTCTGACACCATTCTTTGGTAACGATGACGTGGTGTTAAGGACAGTCGTCGTAACGGTCTGTGTGTGTGTATCCCTGCACAGTGCAGCCATCTGCCAATGGTGCTGGCAGGATGACTCATGGAGGGCATCACTGCTCGCTGAATGTCCGCAATCATAGCTGTTGGGTCAGTCAGGTACAGCAATAAGGCTCGTCCTTGCTTACGTCAAATGCGCAACAGAGTGTGAAACTTGAATCATTTGCATGTCTCATGATGTCAAACCTACCCACCAAGTTTCATTCCTGTCGGCTGATTCCTTCTGGGTCAGCTATTTGTGCAACTATACTTTTGATGGTGAGAGTATAATACTGTGGTACATCAAGAGTATATGTGGTATATCAGGATATGTACTGGTTCAGACTCTCATCAATTGGAGCTGTTAAGTGTAAGCCTGTAAAGTCTTTAAGATCACCAATAACATCCATTTAGATGGGGGTGTCTATACTTTTGACTCGTAGTGTATGTCTCTTCTGTCCACCCTGTCGAAACCCTCTGACGTCCTTTTGCTACCCCTGTTACAAGTTTCTAGAACCTCCACTGCTGCAGGGGTACGAGGCCTTAGAACAATATTACCACCACTGTTTCTTTTTCCTAGAACTGTATGTCCAAGCCAAGAACCATTTAGGACCCTCTACTGTAAAGTGTAGAGAATTAAACCAAATGAAACTTGCTACACATCAAAGCAAGATTTGTGCTTGAGATGTCTTTGTGTTGGTACTTACGGCTTTCATCACCACCATGCTCACTGGCACTGTACTTTTAACCGATGGCTTAAAATGCCTGTAGCATATCATGTTGACTTTAGCACATCGCTGTCCAAAGAAAAACTAGTATCTCCAAAATGGCAACTTTACAGGAGAGGCCAAAAACCTAATTTAATTTTAATGGAAGTCAATGGAACCAGACGTCTTTCCAAGCAATTTTTGGCCATTTCTGTTGGTCCATACATCTTGGAATTTCACACAGTGTAAACGGCACCTGCTGTGCTCAAATGATGCATAAAAGTAAAAATCGACAAAAATTAAGATACATGTTTTTCTATGGACAGTGACGATATCCTTTGTGCAGGTAATATAAAACATGTATTTGTTGGCTGGAATTTGTGTCCTAAATCGTCTTCCTTGCAAAAGTTGCATGTTTGCCATTTCGGAATAATCCATCCTCTTTTGTTTTGCAGCGGGGACCTAGGTCGAATCAGCGTCAGTGGGATGCTCGGTCGTCCCTGTTTTTGTGGGAAACAGAGTGGCGTGCTCTGGGTTGCAACCTGGGGAGAATTCCCCTCATGGACAGGTCAAGCTTTCGCTCCAGCGGCAGAGACAAAAAGGCCTTTGTGGTCCCTGATAGGAATCTCAATGCCCCTCTTTCTAAGCCTCCTCTCCTTACCCTGGCCACAGGATTCGCAGAGAAGAAGGGTCCGATGAGAAAAACGCGAGCCCGGAACAGAGGGGCGTCAGAAGCTTTAGCGCCTGCAAGGCTGCTTTGTGTGATGGCGTTTGCCTGGTGCGAGCCATTTCTTCCACAGTGCTGTAAAAATGACAATGATCTCCGATGCCAGGCTCTATTCGTTTCTTCTGTCCTTCTATGCTCTCGTTACAATGCCGGGAAAGCAGTAATATTTTGGGTGATTTGTGGGGGAATTCCAGCAATGATTTCTTTATTTGTGTATGATTAAATGGGTAAGATGTAAACAAAGTCACAGTTTGGTGTGACATGCTCCGTTCTAGTGAAACCGACCAACTCAGTGTTGTTCACAATGGTGGTGATGGTACGTCTGAGATCATTAACGGCACCATAGAAGCATTTATTCAGTATTTAAATTGCTTTCTGATGTTCCACATAGACGGTATGTGTTTTTGGTTGCAGTGAAAAATGGCCAGATGCGGTTCTACACACCCATTTACACCCTGTGCCTTGATCCTACAATGAAACAAGCTGTTTTCCCTTATTTGGTGAGCTCATGAATATTTAGATGACCCCTGCTCTGATTGGCTTGTTTACAGAGAGACACCGCCCACAATGGTCACACAGAAACAACATGTGGAAATAGACTAAATACAATGAGCCTCCATGTGAACAAGCTCCATCCTCATACTATTGAGTTAGCTATACTAGCTAGCTTGCTAGTAGCTAACATTACCAATACTAGCTACTTGCTTTCCATCTGGACATCAACACACAGTAGATTAAAGCTGTTCCTCACTATGAAACTCTCAGTCTAAGATGATCTGCTTCAAACGGCAAACACGGATGCAATCACAAAGCATGGCTGATACTTACAGGCTGCTGTTGGGGCTGTGATGCTAATTAAGGTGGAACTGCTCCTCTCTTCAGTCTCTTCAGGGTCAAACGCTGAGCGGAGATGCTCCATATTGTCCAAACTGTCTGGACTGAAATGTGCAGAATTGTCTGGACTGAAATGTGCAGAACTGGGAACTTTCCGGGAGCTGAAGCTGTGATTCCTGTTCACCAGCTTTTATTGCCAATTTTGTCGTTCCACCTTAAATGGTGCTGCAGTTAAGTTCTGGCGCCTGTACAAGCTGTAGCATTTAAGGTGGAATGAAGGATTTGACTAAGAAGCTGGGGAATACTTGAAAAGTGCCATCACCCCCTTCACATCCTGGAACATTAGATTCCTCTACACAGTCCACCATTTTGGTTACTGTTTCTCTGTTGTTGTTGTTGCATGTGACCACTGTATGTGACACTAGCAGGTGACAAATTGTCTACGTCTCCCCAAGTTTGTCTCTTGTGGGTGTGTATGAGGCCGCTCACGTTGTCGTGTGTGGGTGTTACCTGTTATCATTGACAAACAAGTCTGTATGGAAACCTGACTGTTTGCATTCGTGGCTAGCGTTATTGGCCTGGTTAGCATGCTGGCTAGCCTAGCTGGCTATCAAGTAACCCAACTCCCCAGAGACACCAACAATATCAGCCACATTCTTCCACACTTCATTTTCTTTCAACTGTATATGTACAAAGACGCATCATATAAACCGGGGAAAGAAGAAACAGCGGTTATGAGCTTGTCCTCCATGTTCACCACCACACTGCTGAGAACTGGAACCAAATGCCGGTAGGAACTACAAGTTCATGGAGCAGAAGCTGGGAGGACCTTAGACCCCTATGTCTAAGATTGGTCCAAAGAATTTATTGGAGCCCATCGTTTACAATGTCGCCTCACCGCATCATAGGGTGGCCACACGTTTGGTTTTGGAGCAGACAGTCCGTTTTTTCAACTCCTAGTCCTCTGTCTGGCGCAATACCTGGATGGATGCCTATTAGTCCTCTTTTTGGGAATATTATGTGTGCCATTGGCTCAAGTCCGTGTCAGAAGACATGCCTTGCATTTCATTGGTTGAAAAAGGTCATGTGACATCATGACTCACCTACTGGCTAACCGCAGGTCAGCCCTCTAAATGCTAGTCAGTTACTAAGCTCCCGTCTGGTTCACGAATGTCACCCCCCCCACCTTTATGATGTCCTCCTTTTGAGGGTGGGATGTCCTCCTTTTTGGGGTTATGAAAGTGGCCACCCTACCGCATCATAACTCATCTGTATGAAGCTGAGAAACCCGCATGGAGTGGTGGTTCTGGAAGTACATAAAATGGCTATATGTGTTGTGGCCATGGCGCCTCCTGGTTCCCATCACCACCACCACTGTAGAGACATCTGAGTCTCCACAATCAACCACTTCACACCAAATCCACTCTGAATGTGGAATCCTCCACTAAGCAGTCCCTGCTGATCACGAACGTGCCTCATGTGATATATGGACATGGACATTTTGCAGCATGTCCACCCATGTGCCGCACTTGGACACAGATGCCACGCTCCACAGGCTAAAGGAAGTGCCCACTTCCCCCGTCCGTGCCGGCCAAGGGAAACTCGCATTCTGGCTCCGCATCAAAGAACACAGCCAACGGAGCCCCGCTGCTGTGTGCAAACAGCATACCCGGACCCCCCTACACACAGACACCCGGAGCGAGGTCTGCTCGTGCCAGCCCCAAACAGCAAGGCCTTCGCAGCCAGGCCCTTCACATAGCAGCACAGAGCCCGGCCTGGAGAAAGAACAGCAAATGACAGGTGTCGTCATTCCAGTCTGGACCCAAAAGAACAATACCAAAGCTCCCTCGGAGAGCATCCTGGAGGTGGCAGGATCTTTCCGAGAGGCCAAGTTTGTGACCCACGACACACCTCAGTCAGGCTCCCATGAAGTGGATATGAGCAATACGAGCCTCAAAAGATGAACACAGTGTACTGGATGTCCATGGTGCTTGTGATGTAGCCAGTATCTGAAGCCTCTCAGGCCTGTTCACGCTCACTCTCTCTCTCATCAGTGCTCACTGACTGCCTCAAGTTCTCAGATGACGTAATTAAGCAGGAACACTGGAGAGGAGAACCCAAAGCTACGCTGACCTCCTCACTCTCCTCAGCCCATTGCACACGCTTAATTAGGCCTTTATTTAGGATGCTTACAGCATTATAGGTGCATCCACGAGCTATGCCACCCCAGAGCACCCACCAGAACCAAGCCAGGTTCTGACCGGCACGGCTGGGGGGTTCGTACCTTGGTCATCGCAGGAATCCTCGGCGCTCGCGAGGTCTCCTCCTCCTCCTTCTTCTTCTTCTCCTCCTGCTCCTCCTCCTCGTCTTCCTCCTCCTCCTCCTCCTTCTGTGCCTCCTCCTCCTCCGTCGTCTGGAGTTTTGCGTTTCTTCGACATGGGCGACTACGATACGGGATGCTTCAGTCTCTTTCGCTCGCGCGCTCTCTCTCTCTCTTTCTCTCTCTCGCGGATCGAGAAGCGCGCGCTTGGCCCGGGTGGCGGGAAAAAACGGAAAGGCGGGAGCGAGCGCGCGCGCGCTCCCCTCGCGCAGCCTCGGGAGTGGGCAGGTGCGCGGATGCGGGACGAGTTACTACTCCAAAAGGGTGTAGGAGGAGGAGGTGGAGGACTGTGTTGGGAAGGAAGGGTGGGGGTTGTTGTTGCTTCAGGAGGAAAAGAAAAGAAAAGGAAAGGCAGAAAGATCAGCCAAAATCTGGATTTGGATGCGGAGCTCGTGCAGAAGGCTCCCGCTAGGAGCGCGAGCCGCCGGGTCACGTGGCTCCGGGATTACAGTGGCAGCGGGAAAGTGGGAAAATCCTGCTCTAAAGCTGGCGAAGTTGGGGCTTGACGTCCGTGCGCTTTGCACATCGCTTCACCAGACGGTCAGCAGCAGGAA
>JAVGWN010001440.1:0-12390 GCA_034552555.1 Semaprochilodus insignis | reverse complement strand
GTATGAATCTGCAGCGTGTGTAGTGTTTACAGTCTGACGGTAATAACTGTGGAGTGATTGTAATCCGGTATGAATCTGTAATTGGCTGAACCTGCATGCTTGTTAGTAATAGTAATCGTGTCCTTGTTATTGGTATGAATTACTCTGTTTTCCTCTGGAAGCCGAGGAGAAGAAAAAGCTAGCGGAGGAGAAAGCTGCAGAGATCGAGGAGCAGAATAAAGTGATTGCAGTGGAGAAGAAGGATGCTGAGAGCTCACTGGCTGAGGCCCTGCCTGCTTTGGAGGCGGCTCGCATCGCTCTGCAGGACCTGGACAAGTCCGACGTCACTGAGATCAGGTAGGCCTGACTAAGCTAAACACAGGCTGAGCTTTGATGCTGCTCAGTAACGTATTCATTTTGAATCAGTGTAAAGCTAGTTCTGTTTTCTCCCATGCTGTGCAGATCCTTCGCCAAGCCGCCCAAGCAGGTACAGGTGGTGTGTGAGTGCATCCTGGTCATGCGCGGCTATAAGGAGATCAGCTGGAGGACGGCCAAGGGCATGATGTCAGAGGCCAATTTCCTCCGCTCGCTCATGGAAATGGACTGCGACTCCATCAGTGGCAGCCAGGTGAAGACGGTCCGAGGTGAGATGTCTTAAACATGAGTGGCTCTTATCCATAAACGCTGTGTACAGTCATATCTGATCATACTTCCAAAATTCCCATTAAGAATGAATGGGATGGAAAAGCACACTACCATCTACTGTACTTCTGCTTGACCGACAGACACCGTTTCACATACTCTATCTCAGGGCAGACCCCCGAGCCCGTATTCAGTGTTGTTCTGGTCTGCACTCGTTTGTTTGTCTTCTTTATTCCATCCCTCGTTTCTCTCATAGAGGCCCATTCATTTTCACCCTCATTCAAACTCTATTATATCCTTTAACCTACAGACCCCAAACTGCATGTACTCACTCAGGGCAGATCCCCAAACTCTAATCCACAGACATACTGACGCGCACTCCTCTATGTGTCGTTTATTCATCCCTCGTTCCTCCTATAGACTCCCATTCATTTTTAGCAACACATTAGCAACCGGCTATAAACAAGCTTAAGCTGTGCAATCCCTGTGTATTAAAGTGTTCTCAGTGTCATCAATAAAGACCTTAAATATTAATGATGAAGAAAAAATAACATTAATAATAATAACATAGTAATAAAATAGTGCCCTTGTGTTCTCTTCTCTCCAGGCTTCCTGAAGAACCTGAACACGTCGTTTGAGGAGATGCAGGCTATCAGTAAAGCCGGCTCTGGCATGCTGAAGTTTGTGGAGGCTGTAATGGGCTACTGCGACGTGGCCAGAGAGATTAAACCCAAGAGAGAGAAGGTTCGAGAGGACGTTCTGCTGCTTCACCAGAAACTGATAATTATGCTTTTTATATATTTCTTGCATTTTTGCGCTATAATATATATATAATAATATAATAATATAGATATGAGGAGCGTAAGTGTAAGCCAGCCCAAAACTCTCATGGATTATATATTTTTTACACTTTAAAATTATATTATATACAAATGTGTACATTTTTTAGCAAACACTCTACACTTCACAGTCACTATATAAGCTCATCGGTCAAAAAACGAGTCATGTAATCCCTCCACGAGCACCAATAACAGCTGTGACTGGATTGGGCATGTACTGGACAAGTTTCTGGATGTAGCTACACCAATGTTCAGACACTCTTACATCAAAGAATTGGTCAGTTGGTCCAGATTTGGTGGATGCCTTCCCTGGCACAATTCCGATGAGAATTCCCTGTAGACTGGGATTTTAGCCACTGCTGGTAGACCCGTTTGACCGTACGCTTCCATACACCTGCAGATTCAGCTACTTACTTCACACTATGGTCTTTGGCACGTCCAAATGCAGTCACTCCTTTTAGCCAATCATTATCATCTGCTCTGGAGCCGTTTTCCACACATGGAACGAGACATTCCCTGCACTGTACCACCTCTTCCCAAACTATGGATCCCGTCACTCACACCCTGCAGTGATTCATAGCCCCATCATCCTCATGCAGTGCCATCTGCAGGAGCCTGAAGTTACTACCACCTTAAACACTCAAGGGGAGCTTATATACAGTGGAAATCTTACCCATGAACTTGTACTGTAGCACTCTCTTATTGTTAAAGCCACGGCGTGTTACCCGGAGGGGGAATCGAACCCAGTCTCCTGTGTAGTGGTGCTGGTGTTGTCCTCTATGCTGGTTCTTTTGTGAGGGTTTAAAGTAAGACAAGCTCACTCTCCATAAGACAACGTATAAGTCAGTACTCACCGTTTACCATGTACCATTCCCATTTATCTGCTGTATGTGGGTTCACACTTATTTACTGAAGAGTTAGCACAATATATAAACTTCAAGGCACTCACAGACTTAACTCCTCGGCCGTCGTTGTAAATATTGCCCTTTTCCAGGTGGCCAGGCTGGAGAAGAACTTCTTCCAGAGCAAGCGTGAGCTGGAGCTGATCCAGAGCGAGCTGGGGGCCATCCAGAAGGAGCTGGGAGCTCTGGGGGACAAGTACAGCGCCGCCATGGGCGAGAAACAGCTGCTGCAGGAGGAGGCCGAGCTCATGGAGCGCAGGCTCATCGCCGCGGACAAACTCATCTCAGGCCTCGGATCAGAGAATCAACGGTGAGCCCGCAGAACGGCATCCACTTTAGGTCTTGTGGAGATCTGCCGCCCTGAAGAGTGTGGTTTATAAACTGTTCTGTCTAAGCTGTTCAGCTGTGTTTAAAGGCTTTTGGAGCATTAGCAAGATCAGGTGTGCTAGATTAGGACTCGGAATAAACCATGCAGCTGCTGGATCGCCAATCCCAGCCACAGAGAGCCGCTGCACAGTTTGTGTGTTTCGTACTAGCGCAAGTGCATTAAATGGCCAAAAGTATGTGGACACCACTGCTAATTACTGAATTCAGGTGTTCCAGCTACACTCATTACTAACAGGTATATGAAATCAAGCACATGCAGTCTCTTACTATAGCGCTCAGATACTTCAAACATGGCTGGTTGACACCTTTGCCGTATGTAAGTTTCCGCCCTGCTAGAGATGCCCCAGACAACTGTAAGTGCTATTAACATGAAATGGATATGTCTAGTGCACAGTTTATCAATCCTAGTCCTGGTCTGTGCTCCCATTACACCTAATCCAACCAATAGGCTCATTAACAAGCCCTTCCTGTGTCTAAGTGGACATGTTGAAGCAAGGAAAATATCAAGTCGTGCTCTTCTTCAGGAAGCCTGGAGAGAGGAGAACACAAGGGCACTATTTTATTACTGTGTTATTATTATTAATGTTTTTTTTTCATCATTAATATTTAAGGTCCTTATTGATGACACTGAGAGCACTTTAATATCAAACTAGAAAAGTGCATGTCCTGAAGAACAGAAGAGAATGGCAGAGGGATTGCACAGCTTAAGCTTGTTTATATGTGTTGCTAAAAATGAATGGGAGTCTATGGGAGGGACGAGGGATGAATAAACGACACATAGAGGAGTGCGGATCAGTATGTCTGTGGATTAGAGTTTGGGGATCTGCCCTGAGTGAGTACATGCAGTTTGGGGTCTGTAGGTTAAAGGACATAATAGAGTTTGAATGGGGCTGAAAATGAATGGGCCTCTATGAGAGAAACGAGGGATGGAATAAAAAAGACAAACAAACGAGTGCAGACCAGAACAACATTGAATATGGGCTCGGGGTCTGCCCTGAGTCTGTCAGTCAAGGAGAAGTACAGTAGATGGTAGTGTGCTTTTCCACCCCATTCATTGTTAATGGGGGAAAAAATTTGAATTTTGGAAGTTTTTCCAAAAACCGTAAATCGGATCAAAAAGCTGTATACAAGCACATTATTCCCAATCAGACTGAACATTTCGGAGTTGGAATGGTGGCAATATCTCAAAAAGTGCTTCCAAATTTGAACACCTTTGGGATGAACTGGAATGTCAATTGCGAGTCAGAACATCAGTGTCTGACCTCCAAACGCTGTTAACTCTTGTGGAAAGCTATTATGGAGGAGACTGAATGGGATGTGTAACAAGCTGATGCCCCGTAGTAGTGATGGTCAGGTGTCCACATACTTTTGGCCATGTACTGTACATAAACATAAACACTGTATACATGGGGCAAAGTATTTACTGATGGAGATGGTCTTAGAGAGTCAATTCATCACTTGGGCCGATGAGTTGAACTAGGTGCGCTGGGTAGCTGCAGTTCTCCAGGACTGGAAATGAGGAATCCTGGATTAAAGTGTGACTCCATAGTGAAGGAAAGTCGTTCTCTTCCCTGCAGCTGGACGGAGGACCTGGAGGAGCTGAAGAAGAGGCGTGTGCGTCTGCTGGGAGACTGCCTGATCTGCGCTGCCTTCCTGAGCTACGAGGGAGCCTTCAGCTGGGACTTCCGCAACGAGATGGTGTACGAGGTGTGGCAGAAGAACGTGCTGGAGAGAGGAATCCCCCTCAGCCAGCCCTTCCGTTTAGAGAGCCTGCTCACGGACGAGGTGGAGATCAGCAGGTATGAGAGCATGGGTCTGAATTGCCAAGCTGTACCAACAGCCCACCGGCTTCCATTATAAGTGTGTTTTGAGTCCATCAACATTGACCATACGATAGGATGGAAGTACACACACACCGGCCACTTCATTAGGTACACCTCCTTGTATCTACACTCACTGTCCATGTTATCAGCTCCACTGACCATCAGGACCCCCACAGGACCACCACAGAGCTTGTCTGACCCACTCACACATCACAACACACATTAACACGCCACCACCACCATCACGTCAGTGTCACTGCAGTGCTGAGAATGATCCACCACCCACATAATACCCGCTCTGTGGATTAGTGTAACTCTCAGAGCTTTGAGTCTAGGAAGGATGAATACATGTGGGGTTTGCATGAGATCCAGATCTCCTACATGTGTGTGTTGCTGTAGGTGGGGGTCAGAGGGTCTCCCCCCTGATGAGCTGTCGGTGCAAAACGGCATCCTGACCACCAGAGCCAGCCGCTTCCCCATGTGCATCGACCCCCAGCAGCAAGCCCTCAACTGGATCAAGAAGAAGGAAGAGAAGAACAACCTTAAGGTCTGAAAACACTGATAAATGAGTTGCCGTGTTTATGAGTAGTAGTAGTATTTGTGTTATTCTGGCTTCACACTGGGAAACCTTCATGCAACATGAGGTGCAGGAAGCTTACATGTAGATGGTAGTGTGCTTTTCATCCCATTCATTCTTAATGGAAAAAAAAAGAGTTTTGGAAGTTTTTCCAAAAACTGTAAATCAGATCAAAAAGCAAGCACATTATTCCCAATCAGACTCACTCTCTCTCTCTCTCTCTCTCTCTCTCTCTCTCTCTATCTTGAAGAAGATGCATATAACTTGGATAACAGTCATGTCTCTTAAGCTGAAGTAAAACTACACTCAGATTTATAGGCATGTTGAAGCAAGGAAAATATCAAATCATGCGGGGCGGGATGGAGAATCACTGGGCCAGCAGTAGCCACAAGCGGTACAGCACACAAACTCACTGAGAGCGGCTACTGACTGCTCTGTTCACTCAAGTATGTGCTTCCAAATTTGTGGCAGCAGTTCGGGGAAGAAACCTTTCCTGTTCCTGCATGACTGTGTGCATGTGCACAAAGCCAGCTTCATGGTTCAGTTGCCTGTTGCCTGCACAGAGCCCTGACCTCAACACCACTGAACACCTTTGGGATGAACTGGAATGTCAATTGCAAATCAGAACATCAATGTCTGACCTCCAAACGCTGTTAACTCTTGTGGAAGGCCTTTATGGAGGAGACTGTTATAGCTGCGAAGGCAGGGCACCTCCGTATTAATGCCCATGATTTTGGAATGGGATGTGCAACAAACTGATGCCCCGTTGGAGTGATGGTCAGGTGTCCACATACTTTTGGCCATGTAGTGTACATAGTGTACATAAACAGAAATCTTCATGCAACATGAGGTGCAGGAAGCTCACATGTAGCTACGGGTCATGTAAAACATCTTGCAAAAAAGACGTTTCATTTTTTGTAAAGTTGTACAGAAATTACGCTTCATGCAACTCACAGCATGCCTATGATGCTCTATAAACGCCTCTATAAATTATAAGGCAGTATATGTCATGCATCATACATTATAATGCCAGACATAAGCATGCATAACTGCTCTTAAGTCTTTCTGATTGCATGCCTAATCTTTCCTACAGCAAGAAAATATGACTTTATGAAGTCGGGTTCTATAATGCATTATAACATCTGTTCAGTTAAAATAAGTGACTTTATCAAATTCACACTACATACACGTGTTATACAGGAAACATGCCAGAACCCCGTTGTAGTGTGTTATCATATTCATGTTTACAGTGTCCTAATGAATAGATCTTATAAGCAATGTCGTAGGCTTATGACAGGTATTAAGGTATTAGTAATAAGGGATTATTCATACTACTCTCATCGTCAAAAAAGTAGTTCCACTAACAGCTGCACCCAGAAGGAATCAACCGACGGGAATTAAACTTGGTGTGTAGGTTTGACATGGTGAGACATACTAATGATTCGAGTTTCACACTCGACCACACATGTGACGTAAGCTAGGACGGGCCTTATCTCTGTACCTGACTGACCCAACAGTCTTGGTGGAGACGACCACCGTGGTCAGCGCCAAGATGAACGGTTTGTTGTCACGCGTCACACTGGGGTCCCTCCACCTCCACCCCTACCGCACCATCTGCAGGAACTGTGTGAGGATATTCAAGCTGCATGGGATGGATTATCACAGGACACCATTAGGAACCTCTACAGCTCCATGCCGAGACGTCTGGCGAACACGGCGGCCCGACGCCATACTGAGAGACAGACTTCTGTATGTGTAGCTCAATAAATATTGATCATATCAGTCTAAATATCATCAGTTATTGATCCTGGTGACCTTTATCTTCCTTCCCAACAGACCTGCAATCCCACACCTCCTTCTGGGTGCAGCTGTTCTTTGGATGATGAGTTACACTGAAACTCTACATCAAATGAACAGTAATAACTCCGCATCTCAGTGTTAATCTGAAGGCTTTTATAAAATAATAGATCTGCTGTTATTCTAAGTTGCCTGTATTTATGTTTGCAGATCTCCTCCTTCAATGATCCAGACTTCCTGAAGCAGCTGGAGATGGCCATCAAATATGGCTTCCCCTTCCTCTTCCAAGACGTGGATGAGTACATCGACCCGGTCATCGATAACGTCCTGGAGAAGAACGTGAAAGGAGCAGAGGGTCGCCAGGTCATCGTCCTCGGCGACAAGGAGGTCGACTATGACCCCAACTTCAAACTGTACCTCAACACCAAACTGGCTAATCCTAAATACTCACCTGCTGTGTTTGGCAAAGCCATGGTCATCAACTATACTGGTGAGGGACAGAAAGACTGCCTCTTGTAGCACATTGACCTTTACTGTGTCCCTGTAGCCCTTAGACCGGCATTACATGGTGAAACTCTCATGCAGCTAGTTGCATGCAACATGATTTTTCATGCAGTGTAAACAACAATCGGTGTAGACTTCATTAGCTCCACCTCCTTCTGTCTGCATTCTTTGTCCACTGTATCAGCTCCACTGACCATATAGGACACTCTGTAGTTGTACAGGTCCAGACTGTAGTCCATCTGTTTCTCTGTATACTGTATTACCCTGTTCTTCAATGGTCAGGACCCCCGCAGGACCACCACAGAGCAGGTATTATGTGGGTGGTGGATCATTCTCAGCACTGCAGTGAGAGTGTCCTTCATCTGTGGTCATAGGACGCTGCCCACAGGACGCTGTTGGCTGGATAGTTTTGGTTGGTGGACGATTCTCAGTCCAGCAGTGACACTGAGGTGTCCAGCAGCACTGCTGTGTCTGATCCACTCACACCAGCACAACACACACTAACACACCACCACCACGTCAGTGTCACTGCAGTACTGAGAATGATCCACCGCCCACATAGTACCTGCTCTGTGGTGGTCCTGTGGGGGTCCTGACCATTGAAGAACAGGGTAATACAGTACACAGAGAAACAGATGGACTACAGTCTGGACCTGTACAACTACAGAGTGTCCTATATGGTCAGTGGAGCTGATGCAGTGGACAGTGAGTGGAGATTCAAGTACCTAATGAAGTGACTGGTGGGTGTAGGTGTACTATTGTCCTACCAGTGACTTATTTCAAAATCTCTGCACACTTCGTCATTAACAGTGATGACCGCAGCTTCTAAGGGTCCACATTTATTGATCTTGTGGGGTTTTTTTTATAGGTCGTGTCCTGATGCTGCTGTTATTGTTGTTTATGTTTATTCAGTCACTCTGAAGGGTCTGGAGGACCAGCTGCTGAGTGTGATTGTGGGCTTTGAGCGGAAGGAGCTGGAAGAGCAGAGGGAGCGCCTGATACAGGAGACCAGCGAGAACAAGCGGCTCCTTAAAGATCTGGAGGACTCTCTGCTCCGAGAGCTGGCCACCTCCACGGGAAACATGTTGGATAACGTTGAACTTGTCCACACCCTCGAGGAGACCAAGTCCAAAGCTAGTGAGGTCAGTTTGTCCATCCAGCTCCACACACACACACACACACACACGAGTGAGCTCTCTCAGGGCTCTCTATGTGGACAAAAGTATTGGGACACACCTCTTAATCATTGAATCCACGTGTTCATTCAGTCCCTTTGCCACAGATATATAAAATCAAGCACCCAGCCGTGTGGCCTGCCTTTACAGACTTTAGCAAAGGAATGGGTCGTTCTAAAGAGCTCTCTAAACAGGAAGCCTAGATATTCCATGATCGACTGTGAGTTCCATTATTGAACAGTGGAAGTCTTTAGGAACCACAGCAGCTCAGCTACGAAGTGTCAGACCAAGTTACAGAGCGGGGTCTCTCAGTGCTGAGGAGCATAGTGCGTAAAGGTCTCCAACGCTTTGCTGACTCCTGCAGAGCTCCAAACCTCCTCCGGCCTTAACATCAGATTACAAACTGTGAGCTTCATGGGTCCACGGCTCTGAGCAGCTGCACCCAAGCCTACCACTGGACTCTGCAGCAGTGGAATCGTGTCCTGTGGAGTGACCAGTCACGCTTCTCTATCCGGCAGTCTCATGGACGAGTCTGGGTTTGGAGAACGCCAGGAGAAGGTTACCTGCCTGACTGCACTGTGCCGACTGTACAGTTTGGTGGAGGGGGGATAATGATGCTATGTGGTTGTTTACTAGGGGGTGGGTCTAGAGCCCCTTAGTACCAGTGAAGGGGAATCTTCAGCAGACCGAGACATTCGGGACAACTGTATGGTTCCAGCTTTGTGGGAACAGTTTGGGGAAGAACCTGCTCTGTTCTAGCATGACTGTGTCCCAGTGCACACAGCAAGCTCCATAAAGGCTGGCTGGCTGAGTTTGGTGTGGCAGAACTTGACTGGCTTGCAGAGAGCCCTGACCTCAACCCAGTAGAACACCTTTGGGACAAACCAGAACAGAGATTGCGAGCCAGGCCCTCTCGTCCAACATCAGCATCCAACCTTGCCAATCCTCTGCCGGAATGAATGAAAGGGGCAAAAATTCCCACAGACACACTCCGAAATCTTGTGGAGAGCTTCCCAGAAGCTGCAAAGCAGGACCAACTCCATATTAATGCCTATGGATTTAGAATTGGGTGTCATGAAAAGCTCCTGTTGGTGTCCCAATACTTTTGTCCACGTAGTGTACTATTAGAAATCCCATAAGGGCATTGTTGTTGCAAGTTAGCTTTTAGCATTTTAACATTTACAGCCTGAACTGATTAAAATTAATATTTTTTTATCAGAATATTGTCAGGGACAAAGAACTGGGCTCGACGTGCGCAGAGTTAAAAGTCAAAGGAGGTTTATTTGACAAGTCTGGGTAATGCAGGGTCTAGACAGAGAGACAGACAGAGGTCGAGAAACCAGGAAGTCAGACAGACCAGTGAACGAATCCAAAGAGGCAAAACCAAGAGAGTGGTCAGAGTAAACAAAAGGAGAGTCGAAAACCAGAGAGGCAAAATAACCAGGCAACCAAAACAAGGGGATAAGCGAGAGAGAGGGAGTCAAAGACAAAGAGGTCAGAACCTGAGACACTAGCAAAAGGCAAGAGGGAAACGCTCAGTGATGCAAACAGGGGTTTGGCAAAACTTCGCACTGACTATGGCTGCGTCCGACATGGCGTACGCAAGAATAGTTAGTATGTCCGAATACGCAGTGTTCATAAAACAGTACTCGGAAAGTCCCCGGATGACGTCCTACATCGGGAGAGATTTGGAAGTAGGTGACCACAGCACACTGTCCTATCCCATGGTTCCACGGGAGCTACAGAGCCGTTCAAAGCCGTGAAAAAATGGCGGAAAGTGGGTCAGCTGTTTACAAGGGAATAAATTCCTCAGCATGCGTTTTCTGCGACCTCCTGCTCGACGCTGCCTCCGAACACTAACCACACCGAGCGCTACTTTCGTTAACAGATGTTAAAGATTTTGCCGACTTTTCGCTTTTAAAGAATGGGGTTTGCCGCCGTTATGTGATGTCAGCGGAGATCCAGGTCAAAGGACACAGGTAAGATGGCGGGTATAGTGCGTCTGAGGACGTGTGCATACCGCACACTCGCATACTAACAGCACGTACTTCTTTAACGGCTGAGCCGTACGTACTAGATCCAATTCAGAACGTACTGCTTAAGTATGCCATTTCAGACGCAGCCTCTGTGTTGGTCAGGGGTTTAAATGCAGCAAGGGGAACGAGCAGCAGGTGTGTGTAATTAGAATTCAGGTGAACCAGATCGTGAGAATGGAGTGTGATTGGGTGACTGGGGACATGTGAGTGTGACGTCATCAGGTAGTGCACTCTGGGAAATCCGGGAAGTCCGGGAGATCGGCGTATCAGGGAGTCCCGGGGGCGTGACAAATATAAATAAATATTATAGGTTATAACTGTTATATGAAAACTGAATTGTTTCTAAATAATTTCACACAGTTTGAAAACATTAACTGCTTTTCCAAGAGCTCTCGTTTTAGATGTTCCAAAGTCTCATTACATAGATGATGTTTTGACACCGTTCTGATTTGTTCACCTGGCAGGTCTTTGAGAAGCTGAAGATGGCTGAAAACACGTCAGTGGACATCGACAGGCTGCGTGACGGCTACCGGCCAGCGGCTAAGCGCGGTGCCATCCTGTTCTTCGTCCTGGCTGAAATGGCCCTGGTGAACAGTATGTACCAGTACTCACTGGCCTCCTTCCTGGAGGTGTTTGATTTCTCACTCCGCAAATCCCTCCCCGACTCCATCCTGCCCAAGAGACTGAAGAACATCATGAACACGCTCACCCTCAACGTCTACAACTATGGCTGCACTGGTGAGTCGGGGTGCGATTCTGTGCGATGAGTAACTTTGTCCTCTCATTTACGTATTTAGCAGATGCTAATATGAAAGTAAGATTAAGCTGCGTTCAGTGGAGGGGTATCTGTCAAAACCACATCACTTGCCATTGGTGTCATTGAACATTCTCAGCCAATAGCAGATGATGGGGTGGAGCTTCAGTCGGTCTTATGCTGCGTTCAGTTGTTTGCGGCAGACGGACGTGGCAAACCGGATATTGCATTGTTTTCAAAGGAGCCGCAAGAGTTACGTCTTCCCAAATTTTGCCGTCACCTGACGCTGAACTTTCTGGGAGACATGAATGCCAAATGTCTCATTGGTGACTTCCAGATGAACCTGGTATATACAACAAGAGTGTAAGAGCACAGAGCTCCTCCTCCTGCCTTTCTCCACCTTAAATTAACAATCTACACACACAGATCTCTCCTCTAATAATCATCCAGCTTCACAAGTAATGCTGTCACCATGCTAACACGTGCATGGCTTCATGCTGAATGTGAACGCAGCGTCAGTCAGTCTAATGACAATCTACATAGGGGAGAAACCATTCACTGCCGCCAGCTCACATCCAGAGCTACACGATTCAACTCTATAGCAGGACCGCATGTCTTTTCAGCTTTGTTTCAGGAATCAAAAACAGCAACCGGCACCGAAATCACTGATACAGCCTGTATGATCTCCGACCACACAGCAAACCAGCAACACATATCGTATATACAGATATACATATATACAGATACCGAAACAGAGCCACAGGACTCCTTTACTTATATACCAGTTATAAATACAGATTACCTGCCAGTTATCTGTGTAAAACGTACCTGTGCTGTACCTGTAATTAATTATGTTAATATTTCAGTGCTTTAATTGGGTTCTGAGAGGTCTAATCTTCTAATAATAATAATAATCTGTGTATTTCACCCATCACTGTACTGCAAAGTCACAGTCTGATGTTGCTGTAAGGTAGT
>JAVGWN010001439.1:0-12391 GCA_034552555.1 Semaprochilodus insignis | reverse complement strand
ATTCATACAGTGGTGATGGGAGGCCCCCAAAGAGCTATTATAGCTCCCAACTGTAATAACCATGTTTTGTTTGTTCAACACAGCGCCACATTGTTAAAAGTGGTTTTTAACAGCACAGTTAAAGACAGTATAGGTGCTTTACTGTTAGGATTTCCGCCAATGCCGATAACCCAGTGGAGCCTTATATCAGCCAAGTAGGCCAGGCCGTACTGTTTTGTAATGGTGCATAATTAAAGCCAACCAAGTTCGTCCCCATTGCTGCTGGGCAGGACTGTTAAAAATCAAAGGACTTAACATGTAAATGTCAAAACGTCCGCAGCACTGAGTCATACATGTAAGTCAATAACCAAACTGCTTATGTTGAATGAGAACCGTGTGAGGTTCCTTTGTTTTTGTGACTAAACCTTTTCATGTCTCTTCACACAGGTAAGACTGGGAACTCGCAGGACCCTGAGGGTCTTCCATATGATGCGGATGCCCCCGGCCACTGTCTGCCTTGCCAGGAGGGCTGTGCCTACTGCAAGGATGACACACCCTGTGTCGCTCGCGGTGACAGCTATCTAAGCATCGCCGTGTTGTCCTTCCAGGGGATCTGCATGCTGATGGACTTCATCAGCATGGTGGTGGTTTACCACTTCCGGAGGAACAAGGTAAGCAAAGCTGGAGCGACTCAGAGGACAGATGCATTATAGGCAGGGGTGGAAACGAGCCAGAACACATCAGAACCCTGTCATGGGAGTAACGGTCGGGATTTAATAGCATACTGACTCATATGAAAAACTAATCCAGGTAACTGTTTAATAGGGAATCTGCATGTACTTGTTTTCCTCTGTTCCAATGTTCCTGTTGCACCTGAAGTCCAGCCTGCAGCCCATTCAGCCAGCGCAAAGTCACAATACAGTGGGGCTGGAGCTCCACAATGGGTAATGGAAGTTGTGGTTCCTTAAATATTCATTTGGAGATCTGGTCTACTCAATGCAGTTATTATTTTTGACAGTTCATATGTTTCTTGTTGAACATGTGCGACTCTAGTAGAAGGTAAAGACCGATACTGAGCTAACTAAGCTGATGTTAAGCTGTTGATTCTGAGCTAATGTAACTGGACACTGAACATTTTTGACTCCCTAGATCACATAACAAAAGATATACTTTAGTAATTTAACTCTTTAACGTCCTTGCCAAGAAAAAAGGACATTTGTTTTGCATTTTGATATGTTTTTTGGGCAATAATAACAAAGCAAGTCACAAATGAGACACAGTAACAATGTAATTCAGCAAACTGATGCTGATATACTGTATACGACCGTCTCTAGGCTTCTCAATGCTGCTCTCGTCCTGTCCTAATGATATGAAGTAAGGAATGAAGAGTTGTCAGTGAGTCTAACAGTAATATGGAATGTCAAAAATGTCAGGATTCAAAATTCCACTTCCTGTGGTGACATCAGCTGCCTTTCATTATCCTGACACCAGCCAAGAGTTTCTACATTTATACCCATATAGAAATAAGAACTGCCACAAATAGAAGAGACACACTGCAGTCTGAAGTACGGCTGTAGAGGAGGGTAGAGAGCAAGGCCGGAGAGCAGAGAGAGAGAGAGAGAGAGAGAGAGAGGAAGAGGGAGAGAAAGAAAAGGTTCAAGTCAGGCCTCCTCGGCTGAGTGAGCTTATCTAGCCATAGTAAAAAGGAGCTTTCCATGACATCCCTCCATGCGTTCCTCCATTTCTTTATAAGTAGTGCTGGAACCTTTCAAGCGCAAACACTCACACTCACGCACGCACGCACACACGTGTACGCACACGCACACACACACACACACACACACACACACACATACACACAATGAAGCTCCACTGCATGTCAGTCCCAAAGAAAAGACAGCCCTTCAAATCTCTCTTGTGATGCACCAGGAAGGCTTCTGAGCTTATCTGGTCTTTTGTACCAGATAACCAGATACTGTACATACAGTATATATATATATCATAATCTATCATATATCATAAGTCACCCATCATTTATTTCATAACTATTCAAGCTTCTGCTTGACCACACCTCACTTTCACAACCCTTATATTTCTTCTCAGGAGACTCGCTTTTCTCAAAGACACACCTCCAAAGTTCAGTCTAAGAAGTTGGTTTAACAGCTATTCAAATATTATATCCAATTAACCGTAAACACATTCACTGATGTTGAGGTCTGGACTCTGGGGTGGTCAGGTCATTGTTCTGCATACAGTTACTTTCAAAATCTACAGAACATAATCTTGACCAGGCGTTTGAATATGATTGTATATACAGTATATGCATGTGTAAGCATGTACACCGACACCAAAGCACAGCCACATGAGTTTGTGGCTCAAACTTCCAAAATGCGCTGATCCGGCTATTTATTCAGTTTTCCCTAATTCTACATAGGACAGATATGCCTCAGTAGTAAGTTTGGGAATGCTTTATAAACAACAACACAGTGTTTAGTCAGAGCCAGTGACTCATGTTATGATTCAGTAGATATAGAACGATCTCTTACTGTAATACATTATACCATAAAACTCCAATCATCTTTAATGTTTGATGAGTGGCCCTTCCTTTTGCTGATTGTGTTGTTTAGTTTGAGTTTAATAGCCTCATGGGTGTTCATTGTGCTTATGGATCTCATTCCTTACCATGATTAGCATTTCAGTTCACTTATTCTTTGCCCTTAGATGCTGACCCACCGCTGGCTGGACTTCCTGATGGTCAATAGAACACTATAGAAGTACATCTTGAGCCTGTATATTCAATAGAATCATTAAAGGCTTTTTATAATCTGGGGATTATGACCTGGACTGCTTGTCTTGGGAGACAGTAAGACCTGCTGATCTCAACTCTGAGTGCCTTGAGAGTGCATAAGAGCAATGTCCACTTAGCAATTAAACACTGTGGCCAAAATTACATAACTGGGGTCTTCTGGGTGCAGAAATGGAATGGGTCCCATAGATCAAGTACAACAACACTGTAGAAATCTACATACAGTGGCCTGAACTCGAGGTCACCACTAGCCACAGGATTCACCCTCATGGTGACCAACCCCCAACACAACCTCTCTGCACTTACTTTGTCATTGAGCCTTACCGTGTCGACCCCCTCGCCTGGAAGCTTCACTGTGTTTTCCTCCCTGTGAGCACTGTGCCCACTGTTCTCTCGCTGTTCTACTCCAGAACAAGGTCTTGTTGCCAATTATAGCTGAGATGTCTACAGTAAGAAGTTAGCTTGATGTAAGACTGTGGCTTACTTTTGGCTCATTCCTCATGGCAGAGATTCGTCGTATCCCCAAGGACATAAGGGTCCCTGTGATGGACATGCCAAAATCCTTCCTAAAAAATTTTCAGTCAAGGCGCTGGTCCTCAGGGACCTCCAGGCAGTTCACATTTTTGCTTCATTGATGGAATATGTGGTCACCCTCCTCCCAACACACCAGATCCAATAGATCTAATACTTAACAAACCGTTTCTGACTTTGAGTGGGTGGATTAGTTTAGTGTTTGGCAGGAAAACACTAATATGTGCAGGACCAGGGCTTGGAACCTCTGATCCGGTCCCGGTCATACGGGTCTACCAGCAGTGGCTAAAATCCAGTCTACAGGGAATTCTCCTCGGAATTGTGCCAGGGAAGGCATCCACCAAATCTGGCCCAACTGCACAATTCTTTGATGTAAGAGTGTCTGAACATTGATGTGACCTACATCCAGTAACTTGTCCAGTACATGCCAAATCCAGTCATAGCTGTTATTAATGCTCGTGGAGGTATGTGGAGGTACACGCTATGTGCTACGTCTCAGTCACAGGGGGCTTGTTTTTTGTCTGGTGAGCTTATATTATGCACGTAAATTGAAGTGGATTTGTACTGGAACTACATTAAATAGCAAGAACAAAAGTGTATGAACACCCATCATTTTAAATCAGTGCTACATTTTTACCTCCATGTTTCAATTCTGTTTTCATCATTCAGATCGGACTGTTAAGTATACACAAGATGCTTCTACATAGCACCAAAAAGGCTTGGCATTGTAACAATAGAAGAACCCTTTTTGCTGCTACCATTTTAGTTGATGAAACTTTTATTTTTTTGAAGAAAAGTTTATTTTCAAAAAGGTGCTACACACTGCATAACTGTATACAACACATTCTCCATTAATCATGGTTCTACCATCATCATCAAAGAATAGCTGCAGCCAGAAGGAGGTGTGGGATTGCAGTGCTGTTGGGAAGGAAGATAAAGGTCACCAGGAACAATAAATGATGCTAAATTTAGACTGATATGATCAATATTTATAGAGCTACACATACAGAAGTAGCGTCTCTCAGTATGGTGTCAGTGTTTCTCAATATGTTTGCTATATTGCAACATGCCAGACGTCTCGGCATGGAGTTGTAGAGGTTCCTAATGGTGTCCTGTGATAATCCATCCCATGCAGCTTGAATATCCTCACACAGTTCCTGTAGATGGTGCGGTAGGGGTGGAGGTGGAGTGACACCAGGTCTTCTGGACATGTGACACATCACAACAAACCATTCATCTTGGTGCTGACCACGGTGCCTCCACGCACGGATTCGTCGGTCGTCTCCACCAAGACAAAAGCGGGACTCGTCACTGAAGATGACCTGCTGCCATTCTGAGTCACTCCATTACAGTTCTGAACGACACCATTGCAGTTATTGGTGACGTTGCCGTGGTGTTAAGGACATTCGTCGTAACAGGCTGCGTGCATGTGGATTTCTGGTGCTGGCACTAACAGGATGACTCATGAAGGGCATCACTGCTCACTGAATGTCTGCAATCGTGGCTGTTGGGTCAGTCAGGTACAGCGATAAGACCTGTCCTTGCCTTCGTCACATACGCAGCCGAACATGAAACTTGAATCATGTTTCACGATGTGAAACATACCCACCAAGTTTAATTCCTGTCAGTTGATTCCTTCTGGGTGCAGCTATTTGTGCAACTATTCTTTTGATGGCGAGTGTATATAGGAGCCTGTGTGTAGACCTGTCTGATCTAATAAATCTTGCAACCTAATGTTTAGCTAGCTTTGAAGGTGGTGGCTTGTGAAAGGTGCTCCCCAGTGGAAACTACACACCCTACCTGCTGGTGAGCTATAGTGCCTTATATTTGGAGAGGCTGTGCATAAACTCAAATATCCTACAGCTGACATTTCCAATTAGGCTATCAATATTCGGGTGCTGTGTGTTTTGCTGGTGCTAGCAGCATTCTAATTCCTTCGGCGCGCGGTGCGCTTTCAGTCGGCATCTGAGAAAGATCTAGGGGGACGTCGGATGAAGCCTAACTGGAGTGGACAGGTTTTGGATTGGACATTCTGTTTCCGTTTCAGCCCTTGCTGTCAGAGCTCCTATCGGCCGCCTGATTGCAGAGCATCTGGGAGGTCTTCGACACCTGTTACCACTGAAAAAATATATTCTCATTTACCTTCTTCTTAGTAATACACGAGCAGAAGCTTTACTCTCGCCATGAAGCACGTCGGAGTCCTCAGCCGTAATCCTGAGTCTAGTGCTTGGTGGTTATTTCTGATGCCATTTTCTCGTGGATATTGGAACACGGATAGCGACGTGGAACTCTATTCACGTCCACCGTTGCGTGCCCTGCAGTTGCTTCTGCTCAATCATATTATTCAGGAGCTCTTGCATAAAAGAGAGAGGAAAGCGCTCGGCACAGAACGCTCTATTCACAGAGAAGGCATTAGCCTGTGGGGCGTAGAAGTGATTCAGCTCTAATGTTCGAGCTGCATTAGGAGTGCATTAGGAGCAGTGCAGGGGGAAACACAGTGATGTGCAGGCAGATGCCCGAGCGTCGCTTCTATGTAGATCGTCCTCTTCGTCTTTCTTTCTTAATGACGATGTGAAAGGAGTCGTGCGTTTGCTGGCAGTCGTGCTGACCCTGTAGATCACGTTTCTAATAAGGGCCTTTCACCCACGGTGATCCAGAGGCAGCTGGTCAGAAGAAGAACAGGAGTACGGGTCTCATCGACGCAGGAGAGAAATTCCACTGCAGATCATCTTTAACCGTCTTTAATTTGGTTGATCTCAAACAAGTTCCAGCATTGAAGCCGGAACACTTTCAGTGGTTTAGGAGTACCAATATTACATCAGTAATTAAGTATTCTAACCATTATTATGATAAAAAATGGACTTAACAATAACAAACCACACGTAGCCTTTCAGAACACCCTAAAATTTGGCATTTCAAGCTTACTTAGCTGACATTAGCACCCAGCAATGCTAACTGGCCCATTGCAGATAACCCTGAAATAGTCTCTGGGTTTCCCTGATAGCTAAAGGATAGCGGACCACTGTTCGCCCACTAGTGGCAAGGACAATAATCTGGGTGGAACAAACAGTCAGCAGGGTGCCGACATGATCAAGCCAGCGGGCCGATATACAGGGGTTGGACAATGAAACTGAAACACCTGTCATTTTAGTGTGGGAGGTTTCATGGCTAAATTGGACCAGCCTGGTGGCCAATCTTCATTAATTGCACATTGCACCAGTAAGAGCAGAGTGTGAAGGTTCAATTAACAGGTAAGAGCACAGTTTTACAGTTTTGCTCAAAATATTGCAATGCACACAACATTATGGGTGACATACCAGAGTTCAAAAGAGGACAAATTGTTGGTGCACGTCTTGCTGGCGCATCTGTGACCAAGACAGCAAGTCTTTGTGATTTATCAAGAGCCACGGTATCCAGGGTAATGTCAGCATACCACCAAGAAGGACGTTTTCCTCCACCAGCATCACGTAGTGACCTGGCCACTATCCTGCAAGAAGAATGGCTTAAAATTCCTCTGACCACTGTGCAGGACTTGCATATGTCATTCCCAAGACGAACTGACGCTGTATTGGCCGCAAAAGGAGGAGGAGGTCCTACACCATACTAATAAATGATTGTGGTCTAAAACCAGGTGTTTCAGTTTCATTGTCCAACCCCTGTATATGTGTGCTATCTGGGTTCGCCTTGGCTATAGCTACCTTAGTCAGTCCTTATTTGACTTACAAGCCTGACAACCAAAACACGAAGATGTGGATTCATAGCGAGTAACACCGTATAAAACACATGGACTGTATTAAGAGTATCTGCAAAGGTTCTGTTTGTTTTTGTAGTGGCTGCTAACATTAGCTAGCTTAGCTAGCTTAGCTAGCTAGCTTTCATTGGAGCCTACTTGTACCAAACTTTGTTTTCTTCATTGATGTAAGAACTGTAACGCTCCTTATCAACTGCAGTCATTTCCACTTCTCTTACTCATCACAGGGAAACCAATAGAATGATAACTGAGTAGGTTTTTGGGTTCGGATTTATTCAAACAACACAGAACTTCAGCATGCTGAAAAGACAAGAGCCTGAGTCAGCGCAGTAGAGAGTGTGACTCTCTGATATGTGATGTCTGGTTGACTTGTTGGTTTCCTTCAGCCTAGTTAACTATAGTCAGTTAGCTGTAACCTAGCAGAAGGCAAGTGACCAAAAAAGAGTCAAATGTTGTAGAAATATCTTCAGTATAGTGAGATGTTTTTATTTGTCTGTGAAATTGTCCTGCATTTTATTGTTATATATGTTCCCTGAATAAAAGCTTTACTCGTTTGAATTGATCACACAGCTTCAGCACTGTAGCACAGTCGACAAACCTCACTATAATCTGATTATTTAATAATGTTGCTGTTATTTACCGTGATTTACCAAACGTCCTTCCTATAACCCATCATGCCTGCATTTAATAGTCCGTTTTTCCTTTGTCTTTTAGAGCATCCGAGCTTCAGGCCTGGTCCTGCTGGAGGCCATCTTGTTTGGAGCACTCCTTCTCTACTTTCCTGTAAGTCTTTCTTATCCTCTCGCTTGCTTCGGTCTGCCCCATTTATTGCCCAGCTGACTTTGAGGCAAAAGTAATTCATTTGCTGAGGGTGCGTTGCACAGACAGCGAATCCGAGCCAACAGGCAGCTGGGAGCAGGAGCTAGTGCGGCTGTTTCTGAATGTGAGCGATAATTAAGAGAGAAACTTTGCAGTTCACTGTTGACCTGCGGTGTCTGACTCCAGTTTTGTAAGATAACAGTGCTTCCAGGTTGTTTTCCCTTGTTTCTGATTCAGCTAATTAGCTAGTTAGGTTGTGGTCTGGTAGAAATGTTCTCGATCTGTTAAGTGTTTAGATGGTTTTGCTCCATGTATTTGTTCTGGAGTTTCTCCAGTCTAGGATCTGACCGAGATTAAACGTTTGTCACTAATGCTGCTAGTCGGAAGATCCTGCTTCCCACTTGTGAAGTCGGAATTATGAGTACACCACGACACAGGGATTGTTCTCACCTGATTCTTGAGGAAATCCTGTTTTGATTCTGTAATGCACATGCTGGATAAGTAGCGTTGTTCTATAACAATGTAATGCATGTAGATCACAGATTAACAACAAACCACCATTGACAATGGCTCCACCACTAAAAGTAAAGAGTTACTCTGTCGTCTTCTCCGCCCATGTTGTAGGTTAAAGGTCACCTCAACGCGAGAACTCAGGTATCAAAATCTTCAGAGTCCTAGAAATTGCGACTTGAGGGGGTGTTCATGTGCTGTTGCCAAGTCAGGAACTCATATTTACCATAATTCCGATAACATATGAGTGCAGCATAATACTGGTACTATGTGTATGAAACCAAAACCAATGATGTCAACCAACATCTATTTTACACTGATAAAAATTAAACCAACAATAGGTTTATTAAAAAGCGGAATTTCAATGATTTCTTTTTTTCCTGCATAATTTCTGCATAAGTGATGCCGTGGTTAAAATGTGAAGTGGTCCATTGTAGAAATATCGTTTTCCTAATGTGGAAAAAAACAACATAAAGTGACTTTCCTCCACATGCTGCTAGAACAGCTTCAGTGCACATTGGCATCAGATCTGCTGAACTAGTCTGGAACTGAACTGGAGGGATACTAGAGGGCTAGAACAACGTTTTGATGGTGCTGTCAGCCCAAAATCTCACATAGATGTTCAACTGGCTTGAGATCAGGTGATCATTTACTTACTCATTAAACCATTCATTCCCTGCGGATGGAGACATTGTTATCCTGAGAAGGACTGGGGTTGCACAGACTAGTCGCTTTAAGCTTGATGTGGTCGTGTGGTTATAACACTAACAACATGGCCGCCTCTGACAAGACCTCAGGTCTGTATCTCCAGTTTCCGGAAGGCTACTGACCTGTTTTGTTTGGCTTCATACTTTCCTTATTTCCTTTCTGATCTAATGGTCTTACTTGAAGTCTAGGCATATATAGACCATATTAGGAACATTGTCAAGTGTTCGGAACACTTTTTATAGGATAGAAAAGTGGCTAACACATGAGCCCCACACTGGTGCAGAACAAGGCCATTCATTGCCAACATGTAAAGCAACTTAGTTTTCAGGAGACAAGTCAGTGCAACAATATAGGCAATAATGCAGACCAGTGTGGTCGCAGATAGAGAACTCTTGGGGACCTATGATATCTCTGGTAGTGTAGGGGGAAGAGTGTGATTATAATCAGCCCACAGCATGCATGCATCTGTTAATGCCTCAAACTCGCCTGGTTGTTCACTAGAAACAGTGTGTTAGCATTGACTTGCAGAACCTAACCATTAGGCCTCCACACCAGGAGATGGAGCACAGAGCTAAGTCTCTGGGTTGGTCCCTTGGTTGGGTAACAGAGGCCTAGCGCTAGAGAGTGCATCTGACCAAAAGACATGTTGTGAAACGGCAATATATCCATAACACCACCCATACATACATTAATCATAGCAGTGAAAATGACCAGCTGAAGATGTTCCACAGTCACATTCATTCAAGGCATTCTACAACCTATCAGTCCACTGGATATTGATTTGGACAGATCTGGCGTTATGCCTTATTCAGCAGTGCCCCGGGGCAGTCGGTAATTGCAATTTAGGAGCAATCCCTGGGAGCCATGGGCTTGGCTTAACACTGAAGGATAAATGTAATTTAATTGAACTGAACTGGAGGTTGCTAATCAAAGCAATTAGCAAAGAAAGTGTCCTAGAAAGTGCTAATCTTTATGAAGTAGTGCTGGAGTTAGGGCAGGGATTACAGATGAGAGGCTGGGCCGGAAAGGAGGGAGGACGGTCAGTGATTTGTGTAACACTTACATCAGGACCAGAAGAAAAAGCCTGGAGAAAGCCAGTGAAGGAATGTCAGGCAGTCAAACCAGGCTTTGGAGGAATGCACTGCTTTACAACACCCTATGATTACACCCTATATCCTCTGGTCCTGGAATGAAACGAGCTGTATTACCTTTCTGATGAGCTCATGAATATTTAGATGAGCTCTGCTTGGATTGGCTGGTTTACAGCAAGACCCCACCCACGATGATTGCACAGAAGCAACATGTGGAAATAGACTAAATAAAATGAACCTATAAAATGAGTGTAAATAAGCTGTTTACTGTTTAGTTAACTATGCTAGTTACTTGGAGCTAATGCTAGGTGCTAATGTTCCCTATACTAGCTACTGGCTTTCCATCTGGACATCAACACACAGTAGATTAAGTTGTTCCTCACTATGGAACTCTCAGTTTGAGATGATCTGCTTCAACCGGCAAACACGAATGCAGTCATACAGCATGGCTGCTACTTACAGGCTGCTGTTGGAGTTGTGATGCTAATAAAGGTGGAGCTGCTCCTCTCTTCAGTCTCTTCAGGGTCAAATGCTGAGCAGAGCTGCTCCATGTGGTCCAAGAGTTTGGGAAACTGTCCAGAGTGAAATGTGCAGACTGCTGGATTGTAGTTGTCTGGGATCCTGTTAAAGCTGAAGTTCTCCAGCTTGTTTTGGGAATGTTTCTGTTCCACCTTAAATGGTGACACAGTTATATTCTGGCACCTGTATAAGCTGCAGCAGTTAAGGTGGAACAGAACATTGGATTAAGAAGCTGGTGAATAGGAAACAACTTCAGCCTGGTTTAAAGATGTACATCAACCATGTCCCGCTGAGAGTCGGGCTCCTTGGGAAGGGAAAGAGAAGTGCTGATATTCCCTTCACAGCCTGGAATGCTAGATTTCTCCACATGGTCCACCATTTTGGTTGCTGTAGCTCCGTTGTTGTTGTTGTATGTAAATGTTGGGGGTGTAAATATTAATGAGTCTGTTCTGTAACAGCTGAGGATTTTGGAATGGGCCTGTTTTATCCGTCCTCCTTTGGAAATGAAGATTTGGATTTAAAGGAGGAACAACAGCGTTTAAGGCTCACTGTATGTCAGTTCTATGTACTAAACTCTCCCCATATGACTGTTATTATTATAGTCTTGTTCCAGAAATGATAATAGGACATTAAAGCCATAATAAATCATGCTACTGTTACTCTCCAAACTTTAATACTTTAGTACTGTTACTCCAGTGGAGGTCTAAAGGGAGGAACTTCTACTGACACTGGAGGAGTATTGTACCTCGGGGATCTCTACTCTAACTCAACTACATGGTCTGTGTACTTTGTCCACCACTGCTAAAGACCGTAGATTACAGTGGCCATATGTTCAACATAAAAGATTTCAGCCAATGCGTGTGCCAATGAGGGCGATGTGCTGACCTGACATAGGTATGTGTAGCTTGTGTAGCAGATAGAGAGCAGCCACAGTGCCTGAGCTCCAAAACTAAAGCTGCCTTGCTCTTCCAAGACGTTGATGTCATGTGCCATGGTGATTTGGAATGCCACTGAAAGACCAACAGAATGTTTTTTAACCAGCATGCACTGTTTTAGGTCCACCTGGGTCATGTTAAGTAGGTTAAGCAGGGCCATATCAAGTCAAATGCAACAACTGTTTTCATTTCATTCTGTTATACAACTATCTGATCAGCTTCTTCATCAGAGCTCACATGAACCTGAGCGTGAAAATCACGTTTCCACCATAGCTCTCCTGCGAGCACTGCTGTGTGTTGCCTGCTGAAGGAATTACTTTAGCGTTAACACTTCAAACGTGAGGGGACATATGCCTCCCTGACCACCTGCCAAAACACATCATGACACACTGTCCACTCTTCTCAGTGCTGTCCACTTATGGTCAGATCACGCAGGAGATGTTATTGTCAGGTGTGAGTCTGGGGCAGACCTGGTTTTAGCCTGGATCTTAAAAACATCACAGTGTGTGGAAACGGCTGGTTTGTTTTAAACCTGGGGCTGTGTGTGTGTGTGTGTGTGTGGGGAGGCTCCTCTCCTGCTGTAGGCGCGTTGAGTCTCTGAGAGTAATGAATCTCTGTTTCGGTTAAGGACTGTGATGAGACGAGACAGGCTGAATAATCAAGCAGAAAACGTCACAACTCATTCCAATAGCGTGTGTGTGTCTGTGTGAGTGTGTGTCTGTGTGAGTGTGTGTGTGTCTGT
>JAVGWN010001438.1:0-12391 GCA_034552555.1 Semaprochilodus insignis | reverse complement strand
CTGATAGATGGATGGCAGGATGGATGGATGGAAGGATGGATGGGTGGATTAACATCTCACTAAAAGTGTGTTCCCAGCAAAAATGCATTAAGATATAGAATGCATACTGTGTGCTGAGCTTTGTGTTGCCATGAGTTGCTTTCCAGTGTGTCCAGTTGCTTTGCTCAGCCCTTGTTTTCTGACCACTTCCTGTGATGACTATGAGTTTTGGATTGCTCCCAGTAAATCTGCACTGCACATGCAGCCGGCCTATGAGTTGCACCTTTAAATGATGGTTGTTTGTGGATATTTAGTTATTTAGTGTCTCAATTATTGCCTTGGGTTTAAAACGATCATCAGTGATAGTTAATGGCCCAAATATAGCATAGAGAATAACAAACTGAAAGAATGTAATAGGATAAATATGTGCTATAATATGTATACATGTATTCTAGAAACATCTCTTCTTCTTTATTTTAGTGTTTAATTCAGCATCTTTTGCTCTTTTGTAGCTCTTTAGATTGCATTTAGGCTCAAGATCATTAGTGAGGTCAGGTTGGATGTTTGTCATGTTGGATGCTTAGTCCCGTTTATCCCAAAAGTGCTGGATGGAGCTTCCTGACTTCTTTAAATTAAGTTTATACCCTTCTAGCCAGTGCCTAGCATTTGGAAAGGTGACCCGAAAATTTTGGACATATAGGTTAGGTGTGTTTACATAATGATGTCTAAAGATGCCACCATTACAGTAAGTTCTGGCTAGTTTTGCAAGACCGTGGGGTCCTGAGATTGTTCTTACATAAATGTCACATTAATCATCTAAAATAAATGAAACAGGAGTTAAATATCTGCCTTCTTCTTGTCCTCCAGCAAAGGCTATGAAAGAGGAAAAAGCTACATTTTCTGATGATGACATTGCCGATTGTGGCCTGACAAGTGGGTGCATTTTTAGCCATGATACATAACATGAAATCGAAACAGTGAATTAATTATATTTTGTATTTTGATTTATTGGTTTAGGTGAAATGGAGACTGAAGACACACCAGATTGCTATGATGATGTTATAACTGCTGGTCAGACACCTGGCAATGCAGAAAGTAGGCTTGTGTTTTATATTTCAACATTATCAATACTGCATCACTGTAATAGACTGCTTTAAATAGTGTATTGATAAATAGTGTAATGAATCATATGTACAGTCATGCCCATAAGTATTTGGACAATGCAGCAGTTTTTGGCTATGCACTACTACAATGGACAAAGGGTTTAACACAAATATTGCATTAACTGTTTAGATATACATTTTTATATAGTCCCTCCCTTTCACAGGCTCAAATGTAACTGGACAGTTGACTAAAAATGTTATGACAACTTAAGGAGATAAAATGTCTGGTAGTTGATTGTAAGTGCTGAATGTGCATCTGGTGATTGTTCATGGGAATTCTCAATATGTGGTCCAAAGATGAGTTGATTGATGCAGATGAGAAGGGGCCATCGTTACAGTGAAGAAACAAAACAAACCTACCATAGCCAAAACTTCAGGAGTATGTATGGCTGCCAATGGAACTCAATCACTGGTGTTTATTGATGATTATTATAAACTGTTATAAATAATAAATATTATTAATATTATAAATGTTATCATAAAAGAAATCAAGATACCTGACAAATTATTGTAAATTGTTGCCAGGGTCACTTACCAATATTATTGCCATTGTCTTCTTGTATAGAGGATGTACCAGAGAACTATAACAATGTTATAGCTGTACAAAACCCAAGCACTGTGACAAGTGTGTGGTGTAATCATTGATGAAAGTGTTTGGTATTGCTTTGACAGAGGGCCTGGTGGAGACCTATGATGATGTCATAACTGCTGGAGGCATCACACCAGGTTTGTTACTCTTAAAATGTTAAAGTAATTCTGGAAACAAGGATCTCACAATAACGATGTTAGATTTTTTTGCCTATTGCATATTGTTGACTGTTGCTGGCAAAATTTCTTGAAGAACAGGAGTGGAGACTTTGTCGAGGAAAAAAGAAGTTTAATACGCACATCTTCGTACCAAGCAAATCTAAGCAAGTTTACAATACCATGGACTTATATAGTTAACCAAGTACATCACACATACCTGCTGTCCTATTGTCTAAATGACATAGAACCCCCCCTACTTGATGGGCGACTGAGGTGTTTAGGTCCACCAAGGAATTTATAGTGTCCCCATCTAGGAGCCAGGATGTCTCCGAGATATCCCTACAACAAATGGCATTGCTAGATTGTGGAACTATAGATAACCAGATATAAAATAGGCTAAACATTGGAGGTCGTTACATGACAAAGATACTAACTCCACAGCCCCCACATATCACCCAAGAGAGACATACAAAATGCAAACAAGACCAACACAAAAGACAATTGAACAAGGGAACAGAGAAGTTATAAAATAAAGAAAAATAATATTTTACAATATGCTGTTGCTGGGTAGGGGTGAGTGGCGTTGGTTGGCACAGTTTTCACTTTCTGCTGTATATCACAGGCACACTGTTCCTCCTGAAATTGATAGACTGGGCTTTACTTTAAGCCAACTCTGCTGTGCATGTGGAGGTTACTTGTTCCTGGCGCCGTGTGTGGGGTTACAGGTGTATCTTGATAAAAACCTTCTTGCACAAGGACGACTCCTTTTTTGCGTTTGCTTCCACATGTGTTCAAAAAGCACAATTCTTTACCTGAGTGTTTGTACCCAAGGGAAATAATCAAAAGCAGCAAATGGGTGAAGCTAGTGTCTAGCAAAAACTACATATGAAATGGATGGAAGTTTGTGTATGCAAAAGCAAACCAGCAATAATAAGCTCCTCCCCCAAACATGCCCAAAATTAGTCCTGGGTGCGGGCTCAAGCATTCGGGACAAGGCTAAAAACCATTGCAAAATCACTGGAATCTCAGTGTCTCTGAAGTAGGAAATGAACAGACTCTTATGGGAGTTAGAAATGAATTCGAAACTGCCTACAGAACATGTAGTAGCACCAAAAGGCTGAGAAAGTATGTGTTGTATTTTATTCATTTGTGTTATTAATTTTTCACTAAGCTTCTTTAGTTTCATTCACAGTAGAGGCATGGTCTGAGGCACTCATACACAAGAATTTTAATCATCAAGGCCAAAAAATCTGTTTCATCCAGAAATGAAACATTTGAGTTTGCTTGTTTCTGCTATCGCTGGGTAAAAGCAAAAGAGTTGAACAGAACATGTGAAGTGTGATAACTGGGCTGATAAAGGCCGTTAAGACTAAACTGTTTGCTTACAGCAAAGAAAACCACAGAGCAGCAGGTGTTTGTGAGGCACTGGGGGTTGTTCTGAGAGAGAGAGAGCCTCAACATTCCCCTAATGTCATCATAACGCAGGCCATAAATCTTTAATAATCCTCAATTTATGTCTTGTACAGTGAATTTCCCTTATAAAAGGCAGTGAGTGTGTGTGTGTGCGGCATTCAAACAGACAGACAGACGAATAAGAGACAGACGAGGTCTGTGTATGTGTTTGTGTGTGTATGTTTGCGTCCATTTGATTGGGTCTAGTGTTGTAAGACTACAATATACAATGTAACCCCAACAACAATAACAATAACTAGTAAAACACCTTTCCTAAACAAGATGAAGAGTAACAGTGCAGATAAGCAATTGCCTGGGATTGCTAGGGTGTTGTTATATGGTTGGCGGTTGTTAGGGTATTGCTAGGTGGTTTCTAAGCTTCTGACATTTGTTACCATGGGGAAAAAATTCTAATGGTTGCCACACGTAAACAAGCCAAAAACATAGACAAGCCCACATATACACATATACAAGCCCACCATTCCCAGTCAGACCATACAGTCCAGAGTTGGTTTAGTGTTTTGTTATCCCAGTTCAAACAATCCACAGTATTCAAAGGATTGTAGGTGGTTCTGCATGTTGAATGTGTTTCCTGACTGTTCTGTTCTCCTCTAACAGGAAGTATCCCCTCTGGAGGTCAGCATTCCAGATATGAAGATGTGGATGAGGAGCTTCTCTCAGGTAAGAGAACTGGTTTGTTCTATATTAAAGCAGTGCTTCCCAATCCTGGTTCTGGAATATTCTGATCTATCATGTTAATCTTTTAAAACCTGCTTACGGATATATGTTTTATTTATTTAGGTTTGGTTGAAACAGAGGACACATCAGAGAACTATGATGATGTCTGTCCTGCAGTGTTGACACCAGACAGTGTGAATCTGCTTGGTACGAGTCTGCCTGGTTTTTGTATTGTAAATGATCTTGAACTAAATTCAATGTATCATGTGTACAAAAGTTTAAAACAGCAATAAAGTACAAATTAGAGATATACAATAATGACATTTCTGTAAGAAACTAATTACAACTGGTTTATTTGGCTTAAATTGCTACATTAAGGTTGAACACCATCATTCTCATAATAATATTACTGGGATGTTTGTCCTCTCCTGTTATTTTCATGTATTGCTCTACTTGATTTGGCCATTTAATTAACATGAGGTCAGAAACCATTTGCAGTTCTACATTACATCTTATTTAAATACCTGTACCATGCGTAATTGTATACACAGCACACATAAAGTGCAGAATATCACCTTATTCACACTCTCACAAAAAGATCTCAATGGTCTCTGGAGCCGTACGCTTCTTTCACAGGGGTGGCACTCTCAAGTGTATGTCTTCAGTTCTTTTAGTCACCGTACATAATTGTAACATACTCTATGTTTTAAGTTGTATTGACCATGAAATGCTTTTTTAAAATATTTGTATTTAAATATATGACTTATGAGATACGATTTATTAAGCCTTAGGTTTAGGTTATGGATTACAGTTTTTTAACAGGAATATATCTTGCAGCACTAGTAACTGCATGAGGAACGTAGTGAGCTAATTTTGAACACTGTGACGGTGAAGCATTTGTTGTCTGTACTTCGCATTTTTTGCACACTTCAGATGCATTATGTATATATATATATATATTTAAACATGGATGAGTGTCATTGTAGCATAACATAACCTTTATGGTGTATTCAGCAAAAACTATATTGATCCTTACTTACAGACTATGATGATGTGGAGTGCTCCCAAAAAGAAGTGGACCATGTGACTGAGAGATTCCCAGGAAATAATATTTGAGCTTCTTGAAACTTAAATTCCCTTTGAATTCCACTCATCATCAAGAGAAGAGTTGCACAAATAGCTGCACCCATGAATCAACCAACAGGAATGAAACTTGTGGGTAGGTTTGACATTGTGAAGCATGTGAATGATTCATGCTCAGCCGCGCATGTGACCTAAGCAAGGACAGGCCTTATCACTGTACCTGACTGACCCAACAACCACAACTGTGCACATCCAGCGAGCAGTGATGCCCTCCATGAGTCATCCTGTTAGTGCCAGCACCATTGGATGTTGGATTATCACAGGACACCATTAGGAACCTCTACAACTCTGACATGTTGTGTTAGCTTTGCAATCCGACACTTCCTTCTGGGTGCAGCTATTCTATGGATGATGAGTGTAGTTTCTAGGCCAGGAACAATCATAACTTTTTTTTTCTTCTTTTACATTTACCCCATGTTATCACCTGTTTATTCACTTACTAGTTTCTTTAAGATATATTTCATGTTGTTTGTTTATCTTCAATGTGTTTATTGAAACAGTTTGTTACAGGTTTATTACAGAGATGTTTATTACAAAGATGTGTTTCATGTCTTTTGTTGTTAATTTGCTGGCCTTTTGTTTCATTTACTGCTATCAGACCTTTTTTATGTAGACGTAAACTGAGATCTGGTCTATAATGAGAATGATCATACTTGTTATTCCTGTTTATATGTTTTACATGATAATGTAATATATGCAGTACATGTTACTAGTTTAGCATGTCATGCATGAATATGAAGTCAGAAAGCTGCCACTTAAAACAGAAACCCTGAATTTAAAATAAATAATTAATTTGAATTCTGTTGAGGCTGATTTATTGCAGTGATCAATTTGTGGGAGATGACTACAGCCACACCAGCCCCCCAAAAATAGGCAATGACCATCTGATATTGCTAACGGTTCATGATAAAAACAACTTGTCTTTACTTTGATTGGTAAATTGCCTGGACAGTGATGTGTACAGCTCTGATGAAGAGCATTTTACACTGAGGCAGTATTTTCACACAGCACCTACAGCATATATAAGTTTAATAATAAAGTGTGATTTTAGTCTATTATCAAAAACTTGTGATATTTCTCTGTTTATGTCTCTGTAGTGGCTTCTGTGGGTAGCAGTATAAGATGTTGAAAATCCCCACTTCATTCAAACTGTGATAGCAAAACTACTCTCCTTTTAAAGGCACAAACAACACCAACCCATGAGACAGAAATCAATGATGTGACAGACATTTTGGGTTGGCATCTGGCCAATCAGATTTTAGGGTAGGCACTGGCCACCCTAGTCACCCCTTTAAAACTGTGTGTGTATTTTTTCGTATTCATTCACCTCACACAGCTAAAATCTCCACCTCATTCAACTGCATGGGTCCAGTTCCAGGTCCAAACTGGGGCACTGAGGGCCACTCCACACTGCAGCTGTCCGCAGACACCCTGAGAATCCTTAATATCCCACAAGTCATCTTACACTGTCCCTCATGAGCTGCTGTGGAAAACCTCCAGCCACAGTCTCGTGCAGAATCAACCAGCGTGATGGCTAGTTATAGCCAAAACACACAAATACAAATATTAAAGCAAACATACATACAAATTTAATACAGCAAATAATTTGAGCACATGATGGGTGCGGTTATTTTTCTGTTTATATGAATGATTGTTTTTGCAAAATACCAAAAAGATCAGGTCACTTTCGCTGTTCTTTAAACAGTTATAAGAGCAAGTGACTGAGAGCTGTTCTGTGGAGCTGCACAGGTAATTCCTACATTATTCAAATGATTTACACTCTCAAATTAAAGTGTAAAGTCTGAGGTGGAAAGGATATAATTGTAACTTTGTATGCACTGGTAGGTAAAATAATGAATTTGTTGATGTCCAAATATTTAAGGAGCTGACTATTATTGACTACTGGTAGCATATCACTTACCAGAGCAGTGTAAGACAGCATTAACGCTGCACCTGCAGAGAGCTGATCCACACACTGATAACCTTCTCACACACACAAACAACAATCTCACACACATGCACAGTTCTACAGCATCAGCTCGGTGTGTCAGGGCCTTAAGTTTTACTTTGTCTTTATTGTATAAATACAATTTGTGCATCTTCCATCTGTGTTGGTCTCAGAATGGCTAGTTCTTGCTTGTGTGTGGCAAGACACATGGCCAGTGCCACATTGGAGGAGAACACAAGCACCTGAGCCCTAAACGTATCAGACTCTGTCATCGCATTGCTCTGTATGCCAGCTTTAGCCCCTTTTGGGACCACCGTTGGTTAATTGGCCTCTTAAATATTACTCAGACCCTTTTCTTTCTGAAAGGTGTATGGCTTATAATGGCTTATTGAAAATGTTGGCAAAGCTAACCTTGTAACCTCTGACCCCCAAACGTACCTGACTCTCTTGCCTCATAAACTAGTTAGGGCATACCCAGTTTGGGAGACATCTGGTCTATGAGCCTCCTAAATATTACATGGTTCTATTACTTGTCAAAATGAATGGACTACAATGGTTTACTGAAAATGTGATATAAAGTTAACCATATGACCTTTGACCCCAATCTCAGTACAGTCAATTGCCTTTTAGTGTAATTTGTGAATGCCAGCTTTGAGGTTGCTAGTAGCCATGGTTGGTTAACAGACTTCTTAAACATTACTTCGGCCTTCCCCTTTCAAAGTTCATGTCCAGTGATGGGCATCTGCCAAGTTTGGGGGTCAACGGTTGTTAAGTAAGACTTAAGATGCCTATCATCCAATCATATACCTTATGAGACCAAAAAGGTAATATTTAAGGGTCCTATTAACCACTGTGGCCTCTAGGGGCCCCAAAACAGGCATGCACAAACCTAGGCTATAAGGCAACAAGAGTATCAGATTTGGCTGCCAAAGGTTATAAGATTAACACGTTGTCATTCAATGCACTGTTATCATTCAATTTAATCCAATATTTTTCCAAAATAAATATAAAAAAATGAATTAAAATAAAAAAAGCAATAACTATGGTTACAGATTATGTCCTTTGGTTACCTAAAAAAGCAGTTGTTTTAATCTTCATGAAGGTCCATTTGTAATGTTGTAGTTTGCCATATAGAATACAGTTCTGTATTAAAAACTAAAACAGGGGTGTTTAAATATAGAAATATTTAGAGTTGAAAATATGAGATATATGAGGTTTCAAAACAAGTGTTTGGGCCTTGATTCCTGTCTTTTACTGTTTGATATATGTAATTTGTGCTAATTTTACAAACTGTATTATTTCATGTAAATCAGAATGAAGAATGAAGCTGGTTAGATGCTCAAAAATAGAATAGATGCTCAAAAATATATTAGAACAAATTTTAATAACAAACTGAATGTTATATTTGTTTAAAACCATTTTTCAAAAAAGTTCAAAATGAATGCTGTTTAAAATAGAAGGAAGAAAGCAAAAAAACAATAACATTCTGTGTTACCTCTCTCTCTACACCCACACTGTTCCCCCATTGTCTTGGGAGGATGATCACTGTTCCTGTTCCATTTGTTGGTTTTGAGGTTCCTCTTTAACCTCATAAAAACACCCTCTGAGTGCCTTCATACTCGGTGTAACCTAAAACTACACTTCAACAAATACTATATGTTCTGCTAGTTTTCTAATCTGTTTTCAATTCTGAGACGACAAAGTAAACTGATGCTCCTAAAAACTCTGTTGTGAACTGTGGAACACAAATTCACAAACATACAAAGTCAGAATGACAGATGATCAGAGGAATTCTGCAGGCCAGCATATCAAGCAGAGAGGAGTACAGCATGATGTATCAGGCTACAGCAGGAGCTTTCATATGTTACACACTTGAAACACAAAAAACTCAAAATACAGAAGATAACTCGCTGTGATTAAGGCTGCGTGAATACATAATAATACTCATATCATATTTACACAAACAATGTTTATGCAAATTAAAGTATGAATTGTAGTCTCAAAACTAACAAAATCATTTCTTGCGTCTGAAGAAGTTTGGGTAGAATTTCCTGCGGAGAAACACTGGCTGCAATCTCTCCATCACATTCATTCTTGGTTGCTCCTCCACATCATCGTAATCTGTAAAACAAGTTCATTTATCACAAATAAGAGTGGATATAAGCTTCACCCAAGACTAAGACCCCCAAAGGGGATAAATACTGTCAAAGTATGGCCATTTACTGAACAAGGAAAGTTCCTCACGAGGCATATTATATTTTATGTATATTGTGTTTGGTCAAGAGCAAAACCGATGTAACTATAAATTAAACATGGATTTAGATTAATTGACACTGTAGATATAGTAGCCTTTTCAAATGACACTTTGGAGCATATGCAGACAGGGAGTCCGTAATATACTCCGATGCTAAACCATGTAGAGCTTTAATAACTAAAGCTGCACTTCTTTCTGAAGAGGATGAGGACCCTGACTATGTGTCATAATGTATAATGTGAGCATGTTTTCACCAGGACATCTGATTAGAATCACTTACATCTATACATACACAACAAATTCAGCTACTCACCGTTTAACCCTGCCATATCCTGCTCAATGGCGATGACATCATCATAGCTATCTGCAGAGTCCACCACACCAACATCGAGAGATAAATATTTATTATAGAAATATTTATAAAATTGTAAAGCAGTCTTCATTCATTTAATAAGATGGCTTACCGGTCATAATGTTGGAGTTTGGTCTAGTGGTAATAGCATCATCATAGACATTTCTTATGTCGTCTGTCAAAATGTAGAGATACGTGTTATTAAATCGGCATCAGTATCATCAGTGACTGTGTTCATGTTTGGGATTACAGTGTTGTTACATTACTTGTCATACCTGTTACAACAGCTAAGCTGTGATCAGCAGTGATGGCGTCATCATAAATCTCTACTACGTCCGCTACACCAAAACACAGAGATATTAAAAGGATTAAAAAACATACTTTATGCAGTTTTTGGTCAGTTGTTTCAGACACAGTCGAATGTAGGGTTTAATGAGATTTCTTGCCTTGGATGTATATGTTAGTTTGTTGTTTAAATAATTAAAAAGATTTGTTTACAAAATGTAACTTAATGAAAATGAATCAACTAATTTTGGTTGTATCTTACACATATGATGAGCATATGCTGTGAGCACCAAAGTACCCTCCTGTACTTATGCATGCAGCACTGCTGTCAGTCAAAATTCATTACAAATACAGACTATTTGAGTATTCTCTTTTCATAACATTCATTATGATTTTTAATCTCTACATAATTCAAAATTTTTCTAAGCTCAAGAACAGAAACACACCTGCTACACTCTTAGACATCTGTCCAGCAGTGATGACATCATCGTAGTTCTCTTCTGTATCCTCTTTTTCTGATTCACCTATATCAAATAAAAGCAAATAAACTGGATGCCTAACTGGGCAACAATGAAATCCTGAAAAATGATAATGTTTACAGAGACAAACTGCTGAATATATGTATTTAAAAGGCTAATCACAACTGAGCTTAAGTCCTACCCAGGCGTTAACCATCTACAAACAGGAGTCACTTCTGCAGTTATTTTGTTTATGGTCAGTTATGAATCCAGCACATAACAAGCAAATGCACATTAGTATGTGCATAGGTGAGAGAGGACATTAGGTGCGATGTGGGTGAGAACATGTGGCCAATAGATGCAAAGCAGGTAGAAGTACAATTATTGTCAATTACACATCACAAATTACACTACACTAAGATGAATCAGAGTATGTGTAATGTATGTACATGTAAGAAGTTACTCCCAAGTTCCAGTGCCGCATATTGGACTAACTCTTATTCTAAACGTTCCTGGCATACCAGAAATATGGTTTACAGTATATTGAATTACATTAGGTCCAAATGGTGATTGTAATATTATTCATAGGAGATTTAGGTCCTCTTACCCATGAGGAGATCCTCATCCACATCCTCATATCCTGAGTTCTGTTCTTCAGAGGGGATACTTCCTGTTAGAGGAATGCAGGGCAGTCGTTAAACAGAATGCAGAACTACCCATGAAGGATCATTGTGGACTGGGGTGTTTACAGAAATAGTATCCGCACAATCAGTGAAGAATGCTCTCAGATACAAAAACACACTATCAGACACTTTCCACCACCCTCCTGTACTATTTATAATTGTGATTGTAATAATTTTGTAACACTTTATTTAAATGCTACCTATATAGGGACTACAAGACACATGCATAAGCACTGAATAACTTATGAATAGTTATGTGACCAGCAATACTTGAGTATGTGACCAGCCTATGCTAATAATCGCAAGATGATGCAAGATGTTCTATGAAGTCAATGACATTGCATTGACATAAGGTTCCTTAAAAAGTAGTTCCAGTTATAACAATACTTATGGCATATGTCTTAATAAATATAAAGGAATACTTCATAAATAGGTTATTCGATGCTTATTCATGCGTTATGACTCCCTTATGTAGATGGCCTTCTAATAAAGTGTTACCAGTATTTCTCACCGAACTTGAACACACTCTAGTCTTTTACCTGAGAGAAAGTCCTCATCCATATCCTCATATCCTGAATTCTGTGCTTCAGAGAAGGCACTTCCTGTTAGTGGAGAACAGAACAGTCATGAACACCATGAGCACAGGCAGAACCATTCACAATCTTCTGAGTGCTGTGACACTTTCCACCACCTCACAGGCCGGTGATGATCATGATTGTTTTGCAAAGGTTCGACCACAACAAAAAATCAATTGGCCGCGGCCATCTTGTGACAGTTTCATTTCACTGCAGGCCGCCATCATGAGCTACAGTAAAAAGGGCACTGGTCTCAAGCCTAGCCATTCAGTTGCTAACTCATAACTCATTCAGTCACTCATTTAGTTACTTACTCATTCTGTGACTCTAACTTGCCCAGTTACTGTGTCTCTCACTGACCACTCAGTCACTGATACTGTCAGTCAATCACTTGGTCTGTCAAACATAATTCAGTCACTCACTCATTAACTATATATTAACTCAATTTCAACTCATTATTTCACTCACATGGTCTCTCTGTCAGTCACTCACTGATTGATGGGCCCTCACAGTTATTGACTCAATGGGGCACACACACACACACAGTGTTACCCCCTGCCTCCCACTCTCTTCCTTCACTTCCTTCCTCTCTCTCACTCACACCTGCAACTGTGTGGTTTCTCTATATATCCAAAGGATGTGTTTTAAGTTCAGCTGCCTAAAAGATCCTTATC
>JAVGWN010001437.1:0-12393 GCA_034552555.1 Semaprochilodus insignis | reverse complement strand
CTCTCTCTCTCTCTCTCTCTCTCTCTCTCTGTCTCTCAGTTCAGTTCAGTTCAGTTCAGCTTTATTGGCATGACCGTATCATTTGACAGTGTTGCCAAAGCATTTAAAATACATCAGACTAATAAACACACACACACATATAGACCACACACACACACACACCACACACACACACACACACACACACACAATTCACATTAAAACCTAAAGAACTACATACATTAACAGTGTTATATACATTGAATATTATATGTTGAATATATTATATATTTAACTATATACAGTATATGATTATATTAACTGATGGTGCCGCCCTCACTGTGCTGACCCTCTCTCCCTCAGGCCGTGGCATTCTTCTCTCTCTCTGTCTCTCTGTGTCTCTCTCTTCCTCTCTCCCTCTCTCTCTTTCTCTCTCTCTCCCTCTCTCTCCCCCTCTCTCTCCCTCTCTCTCTCTCCCCCTCTCTCTGTCCTTACTTAAGGCCAAAAGTACCACCCAACCATCACTTGTGTGTAAGCTTGTTGGCATGGGCATTACTATTAGGGGCATTAACTATTAACTGACTTAGTTGGCAACTAATTTATTAGCAATTTAGAAAAAAAATAAAGCTTAATATTTACAGTGAGCCGCGTCTTCCCTGACACTCCAAAATATTTATCTGGGAATTTAATTTCAGGACAAACTGACCTCTGGGAAAACTCTCCTGACTCTCCTCTCCTCCGAAAGAACCTGATACAGTGGCATGATTGTTAAAGGCCTCCCAGATTTCCTCCTTCCCAGTGAGAATGTCTGACTCTGGAGGAGGGGTGTCTAACCTGCTCCCTTTAGAGACCCTGTTCCGGAAGTAAGGCTGCAGTTACCTGGCAGTTTGTCTGAATGAGCTGATTTAACTGAGCGGTGACTTCAGTCTCTGAGCTGCCAGAAGGAGTTCCTCTCATTAGACATGCCTGATATGGGGGCTTCAGATAAAGACCCCGTGGTTATCGTCGTTATCGGACTCAGATATGTATACACACCCAGAACACCATATGGTCCAGCTGTGTGATGTCAGTGGACAGGAAGTCGTTTCATAAACCTATAGCATTTAGAGCACTGCGAGTATTATCTAGCCAAAAGTATGTGGACACCTGACCGTCACACCTGTTATGCACATCTCACTCCAAACCCACGAGCACTCGTATGCAGTTCCACCCCCTATAACAGCCTCCTCGGTTCTGGGAAAGGTTTTGGAGTGTGTCTGTAGGAATGTTGTGCCAGAAGAGCTCGTGAGGTCAAGCAGCGATGCTGGATAAGAAAGCCTGTCTAGCAGTCCAGTCTAGTTCCTCCGTGTCTGAGCTTTCACCTGGTGGTGTATAACACCTGTAAAGATGGATTGAATTGGACCTGGGCCGCTTTAACCTGCTGTGTGAGCGTAGCCCAAGTTCCCCATCCTGTATGTATGTGTTGTTTCCAGTTTACTGTCCTATTACCTATCAGGACAGTGTACAGAGTGTATTGAGGAGCTGGTTTATTACGGTGAAGGTGGTGGGCTGAGGAGCTGCTGAGATACGCTCCTAACTAATGACCTCAGTTTTCCGTGTCCCGTCAGCTCCATTTTTCTCTGGGCTGTAACAGCAGCTGAAATAAATGACTGCAGGGCCTCTGGAGTGTGAGCAACCAGCACGCAGTCATCATTACTGTAGCTCAGTGATCTGCTCAGATCAGATTAGCCACAGCCCACAGTCTTCAGACACCGCTCCCTTCCAGTCGGGTCACAGTCACTCTCCTGACTTTTCCAGGGAAAGGTATTATATTGTTTTCCTTTTCCGTGTGAAATCCTGTTCAGCTCTGCTTCATTTACCCTGATGAAGTGTGTGAACCTGAGAATCTGAGTAGTGACCTCAGGCTCCTGCAGATGGCGCTGCACGAGGATGATGGGTCTATAAATCCCTGCGGGGTGTGAGTGACGGGATCCATAGATTGGGAAGAGGTGGTACAGTGCAGGGAATGTCTCGTTCCGTGTGTGGAAAATGGCTCCAGAGCAGATGTTAATGATTGGCTAAAAGGAGTGACTGCATTTGGGCGTGCCAAAGACCATAGTGTGAAGGAAGTAGTTGAATCTGCAGGTGTATGGAAGCGTACGGTCATACGGGTCTACCAGCAGTGGCTAAAATCCCAGTCTACAGGGAATTCTCCTCGGAATTGTGCCAGGGAAAGCATCCACCAAATCTGGACCAACTGACCAATTCTATGATGTAAGAGTGTCTGAACATTGATGTGGCTACATCCAGAAACTTGTCCAGTACATGCCCAATCCAGTCACAGTTGTTACTGGTGCTGGTGGAGGTGTTACACACTGGTAGGTACGGGTCAGTCACAGGGGGCTCGTTGACCGTCCGGTGAGGTCATGTATTGATATAACCTGCATGTATTTGTACTTTATGAGTTTTACTGAGGAGAGTGATTGCTGGTGGAGTTTTCACAGGTTCCTGACTCCTCCCACTCCTGATACCAGAGCACCGTGGGCACAGCTGGAGCTGCTGTGTTGTTCTAGTCTTTGAAAGTCAGACAAAGCTTCAGAAGAACCTTGATAAGACATTCTCTCACGTCCTTCTCCTGCGAGTGTAGTGGCTGTAGTGCTGAGTTTGGGCTGTCTGGTCACGTATTTCAGACGTGTGCTCTCAGAATTCACCGCCCGCCCAAAAGCTTCTGTTTCTCTCTCTCAGCTAGACGAGATGTCAAGGTTATTGTCCACGTACATTAGACATGCTTAAACATTAATGCTGTGTGTCCATAACCCATCCAGATCTGCACAGAAGTCCAGTCGTGAAAATTCCTCCCTGCTAAATATTCCACAGTCGACTGTCAGTGGGATTATAACACAGTGGAAGCGATCGGGAGCGACAGCAAGCTTGCGCCTCCGTCTCTCCTGCATCTGTGTATGAAACCCACGTCACCAGAGCGGCTACGTAGGTACCGACCCCTACGTCATTACCACAGCAGCACGTGCAGGTGGACACACAAGTTTGATCTGATCATGGACAAAAAGATCTCAACAGATCCGATCTGAGAAACGAGTCCGATCTGCCTGCGGGGTGAACACAGCCTGGGAGACTACCGAAACCCCCAGGAGCATCCGTAAACCGGATCACTCATAATGGGCTGATCTATGAACGCTGCACGTTAATGCCCGTAGTAAACTCGTCATTCTCCTCATCCGAGGCTGGGAATTCTGTTATTCATAGTTCTGTTGTTGTAGCACTTTGGTGTCGTTTGAGAACTTTTCCACTTTGAAGCCTGGGTCTGTTTGAAGATGGTGAGCTAGCAGGGACTTTCCCGTCCGCTCCTGTTGCTGTATTCTGCCTGGGGTTCAACTGAGGATCATTTCTGACCTGTAGGGAAGAACTTCCCGAGCGCTGGATCCTCTCTTCAAGCTCAACATCATTCATTCCTCATTCAGTCATCTTCTGAGCCGCTTAGCCATCTGGGTAGTGGGGGGTGCTGGAGCCTGTCCCAAGAAGACAGGAAACACCCTGGACAGATCACCAGTCCAACACAGGGCAGATGCACATTCACACACCCTCAGTCACACCTCGGGGGCAATTTACCATCTCCAGATCACCTGACCGCATGTGTTTGGACTGTGGGAGGAAACCAGAGCACCCGGAAACCCACACAGACACGGAGAGAACATGCACACTCCACACAGAAAGGACCCCGGACATCCCAGCCGGGAATCAAACCCAGACCCTTCTTACTGTGAGACAGCAGCGCCCATCACTGCACCACCGCACTGCCCGGACATCCCTTATAGAACCCCTGTATGAGTTCTACACAGGCAGTGTTCCTCGCTCTGTATCTGTTCTGCTCAGTCTGTTAGAACAGAGAGGAAAAGAACCGGGCTGTAATGACTGTTTCTCTAAGTCTAGGTTCTGAAACTTCATGGTGTATTTGGAGACATTTCTCAGAAATGGTTCAGTGACTGAAATGTCAGTACACCCCCAGTAATAAGCCGTCCTGAAGAAGGCCAGACATGTTTTTATGAGTGCAGGGGGTCGTTAAAGTCACCCAGGAAGCTGGTTTGGTTCTGCTGTGGTTCTGTTTTTCGCGGTGTCTGAGCAGAAATTGGCACTCGGTAAACATGATCACGGCAGCAGACGGATTGAGACAGGAAGTGACATTGTTAGTGTGAAGTAAGAACAGACCCTATGACCTGCTGTTGTACACGGGCTACACTCCTGCAGATACAGGTGCCTGACGTGGTCCTTTAGAGTGAAGCCGCGGAATACTCCCTAAACCGTTTCCCTGAACCGCTTCACGGATTCATCTTTAAAGAACTTTGTTTGGATCTGTGAGATCTGTGGGTTTAAGAGACCGTCCACATAATGCACAGCTTCTCCACCAAGACAGACTTTCCTACAATCATACATACAAACCGAGGACCGTTTAGGAGCCCGGTGGGGGGCTTTTCCTCACGCAGCACCCACAGGTAATTACAGACTGTGGGAATCCGCCAGCACTGGAGCTGGAAGATTAATGGATTGTGTGTTGAAATCACAGTTTAACAGAGACAATGTTCAGATCACACGAGCTGCGGTTTTAATTATAGGCTGTTTTGTATGAGTTAGACCAATCAGACGCAGCCAAACAACTATATGCTGTGACATCACAACCACAGCTAACTGAGAAACGAGAAACAGGTAACCGGCCGGGACTTCAGTTCCCCGAAAATAAGAGCCATGTAAATCACAGTCACGATACTGATCAGGAAACCGTTCAGGCCCAGTTTGCACACAGTGTTGCTGAATGTTGTTTTTCTGGCCTTTGGTTCTTTTTTAGTACATTTTGTTTTTAAAAATAAATAAAAGCAGCAGAAGATCAAAGCCAGAGTGGTTTTGAGCCTCAAGGTATTTGAAGTTTTAAAAAAACTCTAAAGTAAGAGATTTGCTGGAGTTGCCTGCAGCTGGATGTATCGGATTGTGTCGGCTGTTTGGACTCATTTGAGCTGCAGTACACAGAGACCTTGATTTCCTGAGAAACAAAGCTAAACCGGGCCTGTTGTGTTTGTGTTTTGGCAGCAAATCAGAAACTCCTTAGAATCAAATATAGCTTTTTTAGCTCTGGTGCTGGAGCTGATACTTTGATTAAAGAATATGCTCATGTGCACTCATCATCAGAGGAATATCCGCACACAGAAGGAGGTGTGGGGTTGCAGTGAACAATAACTGATGATAAATTTAGACTGATATGATCAATATTTATTGAGCTACACATACAGAAGTAGTGTCTCTCAGTACGGCGTCGGGCCACTGTGTTTGCTAACCCAACATGCCAGACGTCTCCATCCTATGCAGCTTGAATATCCTCACACAGTTCCTGCAGATGGTGCGGTAGGGGTGGAGGTGGAGTGACACCAGGCCTTCTGGACGTGTGACAACAAACTGTTCATCTTGGCGCTGACCACGGTGCCTCCACACACGGACTCGTTGGTCGTCTCCACCAAGACAAAAGCGGGACTCGTCACTGAAGATGACCCGCTGCCGTTCTGAGTCACTCCATGACAGTCTGGTACGACACCATTGCAGTCTTTGGTGACGGTGACGTGGTGTTAAGGACAGTCGTGGTAACGGTCTGTGTGCATGTAGTCCTGCGTGGTGCAGCCGTCTGCCAATGGTGCTGCACTAACAGGATGACTCATGGAGGACATCACTGCTCGCTGGATGTCTGTAATCGTGGCTGTTGGGTCAGTCAGGTACAGAGATAAGACCCGTCCTTGCTTACGTCACATGTGCAGCCGAGTGTGAAACTGGAGTCATTAGCATGTATCACAATGTCAGACCTACACACCAAGTTTCACTCCTGTGGGTTGATTCCTTCTGGGTGCAGATGTTATTGTGATGGTGTTGGCGTCCCCAGCGTTGGCGTCTCCGGTGTTCATTTTAAAGATGAAGGACAGCTCCCCAGAGACGTTGGTGGTCAGGCTTTCAATTTATACCTGCTGGCTCTGACCAACCGCCTGCAGCAAGGATGGGTCTTTATCGGTCCTGAAACAGAGGGCGTGTGGAGAGGCCTCCATTTGTCAGTACCAGCCAGATTTATGGAGACTGAGATGGATGTGTTCTTCCGCTCCGGCTGACCGGTATTATCTCCTCCATCTTTCTGTGCTGTCTGTATTTGAGATGAATATAGTCCTCCGCATGTAATATAAATGTACTCTGTGCGCGGACCCCCGTAGCCCCGCTGCTCCTGCTGCATCAGCTCGAGAGGTGATTAAAGGCTGAAGACATTTTGATCATAATGCGCTCTGTGCCTGCAGGTGCCCTGCGCTCTCGGTTCAGGTGGTAATGGTGGGATTTGCTGAGTGCCCACTTATCTTTTTATTGGAGCTCATAATACATAAAACACACTTCCGTCAGCATGTTTCTGCCCGAGGCTCCTTCTGGACCCGGGTTCCTGGCCTACACCCTTAATTGTGTTAAAGGCACTTTGGGTTGAGCCTTGTGGTGACAGCACGGAACCTGATTGTTCCCAGAGAAGGAATCTTCTGGTGGTCTCTAACATGGAAACGGCAGTAGACTATTAACAGAACCAGAAGTGGACAGTCTGAGGCCGGGTTTAAACCAGAACCAGTGGGCTGCAGAGGAACATGCCCACCTCACTTCTGTTACGTAATAACCGTGGTGGGAGACGTTTTGCTTGGGGGTCTGCCTTGCATGGCCATTAGAAAACACTACATTGATTACCATACAAGTAGGGGTGCAATGATTAATCATCTGAAGCCCTATACGGGTGGGGTTAGTCCTTCGTGCAGAGGTGGGGTGATGTTGTTTTACTGCAGGACGTCACTGACTGATTCACACGGGAGAAGAAATCTCAGTACCACTTTAGAATAAGGCTGCATTTATAAAGGTCTTATAATTGCTTTTAAATTAGGTTATTAATGTTAATAATTAGGTTATAAATGCTTTACAAAGTATTTATAAGCAGTTATAACACATTAATAAAAAAGCTAAAGTGAGCGCCACCATATGATGCATGCGAAAGTGTGTTGAAGCTGACAGGGTTAGAGCTGACTGATGGAGAAGACCATGTAAGATCAGTAAACATCAAAATCTGAGCTGTAACGGTGTAGAAGAATGTGGGTTCACTGTTGGACTAAGAAGACGTCACTGTAGCCCGTCTTATTCATGTGTTGTAACTGCTTATGGATGATTTTAAGGTGTTAATGATCTGCCTATTAAAATAGTTTATTAATGGTTTATTAAGTTTATTAAAGGCGTTACTAGCTGAGTGGATGGTAATGTGATGACTCGTACCCATCCCTACTGCATACGTACCCTAACGGACAGCCCTACTGTACTGGCCGGGGAGGGGGGACTGTGGTACCACCGGGAAGTGACCCAGGGCCCAGCTGTAGTACTCAAGACGTACTGGTTTAATGGGAAATGCCACAGTTGTGTGTGTGTTTCAGCGAGGAGCGTGTGCAGTTAAACTCTTCGGCTGTGATTAACTCTTCAGCTCTGTCTCTGTGTGTCTCTGTGAGATGAGAACGACAGAGCTGGTGTGTGTGTGTGTGTGTGTGTGTGTGTGTGTGTGTGTGTGTGTGTGTGTGTATCCCTGATATTCCTGGACTTTGAAACTGGGATATTCTGGGTGTTCTTGTCTCCCAGAAACTTCCTAATCCACTCTTTCTCTGAGCCCTTCCGCATCCTGCTCATGTACTCCCGCTCTGGGCCAGGCTGGAAAACGCTGCCTCTCGCTCCCTCACATCCTTTCACCAGCAGACCCCTGTAGATGCGGACATGGCCAGCAAACCCAGCTGCTCGTTAACTCCTAACTGCTGTGGGCCTGCCGAGAGCAGGAGCGCCTCCTGTCTCCCGCTGAATGGGAGCAGTTAGAGGAGGGAGAGAGCGCACAGATTGGCAGTGGACAGGGTTCAGTTGGGCCAGTGAAGTCTGCTGTTTACAAAACCCATGTGGCCGTAAACACGCGACTCTCTGCCCCATGTGGTTCACTGAAGGGACTTGCGTTTGAGGCTCTGTGGTGTGTGTGCCAGAGGGGGCGACGAAGGCAAAGGGGCTTTTAACTCAGTCAGACAAAAAGCTGACTTTAAGGCTAACGCTGCCTTACACATCAGAGCTCGTGGTTACGTCTGTAGGATGTTCATTCAGAACTCTGAGCTGAAGATCAGTCCTGTAACTCCACCACATAGACACACACACGGGCCTTTTCCACTGACATGGAACGTGCTCTGTGTGCAACAAATTTTGAACCATTCAGAACCTGAAAAGTTCATTCCCAGCTGGAACCAAGGGATAGTAGGTTCTTCTGCACAAACCTTGATGACATCCGTGGGCGTGTCAGTTGTGGAGGAAAGAGAAGTCCACAATGGCGCCACCCAGTGGTCTGCTGAAGAACCTCTTCTACGTCTTCTTACCTCCAGTAGTTGATCCGTGCTGCTTTCTGGATATAAACAAGCATCTGGAATAACAGCACAAACACTCGCAGGTCATCTATACGCTCCGCCATCTTGGTACTCCTGTTTACTACTGCTGTGCAGCGCCCCCTGCTGATTGTTGCACCTTCAGCTTCAGACTTCAGCTTCATGCAAAGTGGAAAGGCATGTTGTTGCTGTTTCACAGAACCAATAAGGCAGTTTTGTGTCCTGTATGTATGTGATATCAACTGGTTAGCATAGTAGGAATGGTGTCAGCAGTTACTAAACCCCAGTCTAGCTAATGTTAAGTTACATTACTTGGTGTGTCAGCCCACTCTAATGCGGATGCTGATGTGGATGCGGATGTGGATGCGGATGTGGATGCTGATGCTGATGTGGATGCTGATGCTGATGTGGATGCCGATGCTGATGTGGATGCTGATGCTGATGTGGATGCCGATGCTGATGTGGATGCCTATGCGGATGTGGATGCCTATGCGGATGCTGATGCGGATGCTGATGCGGATGCGGATGCGGATGCTGATGCGGATGCTGATGCGGATGCTGATGCGGATGCGGATGCGGTTGCTGATGCGGTTGCTGATGTGGTTGCTGATGCGGTTGCTGATGCGGATGTGGATACTGATGCTGATGTGGATGCTGATGCTGATGTGGATGCCTATGCGGATGTGGATGCCTATGCGGATGCTGTTGCGGATGCTGATGCTGATGCAGATGCTTTACGTCAGTGTTTTTGTCAGTCATGTACAGTGTTTACTTCCCTGCCCCCACCTCGCCGGCTGCTCTCCCGCTCTGCTTTAATGGGTGTTTTTACTGTGAGTGATTCAATTAGGTTCCATCACGGTGGGAGGCGGCTTCAATTACACCTTAGTTATCTCCCTCCTGATCACCTCGGCCCTTAAACAAACATGTTTACATGCTTTTGTTGTCTGAGCTGACTCTGTGTTGTTCTGTAGGAAGTGTGTTGCGGATGACGTGTGTGCGTTTGAGATGCTAATTGAGCGGATGGAGCTGCTGCTGGTGACAGCCTGAGAGAGGAGGAGGGCTGAGTGTGTTTAAAACATGAGGTTTTAACTTTGAGGTGTGAGTGTCCGCTCCTCCTAACAAGCCATCTGGCACACACTCTGGGCCACACACACACACACACACACACACACACACACACACACACACACACAAACCCAATTCCAACACATCCGCTTGTCTAGAACCTGTATGTAGTTTATGTAGTTCAGAACTGCTCTTTCTTTAATGGGTGTTGATATTCCCAGTGTGTAATAATAAGTAGTAGTTTAAAACCCTGTTTCTCTGAAACCGTTCAGCTCCAGTTAGCTTGTATTTCCTTCAGTGAGGTAAATATAATGAGTTTTTGTGTTAGTATTATTTTATTACCTCCTCAGACAAAAACTGAGCCCCCTCTGTGGTGTTCTGGGTGTGGTTAATTATGTGGAAATGGGTCTTTGGTTGAGGTGACAGTAAATCTCAACCACAGTGTCTACACTGAGCTGCTGGAGAACCAGGTTTCCCCTATAGCTCATCATCTCACAGAGGAACTGAACATTCCTATCCCAGTATTCCGTGATGACAGTTCTCGTGGTCACAGGGCTGCAGATGTGACTGACTGGCATGATGAACATTCAGGAGCATTCACACTCACATCTGGACTGGTCCGCAGAATCCCCAGATTTGAATCCTCTTGGAAATCTGTGGGAACCACATGGAACAACCAGTAAAACTCCAGGGAAGGCATCTACCAAATCTGGACCAACTGACCAATTCTTTGATGTAAGAGTATCTGAACATTGATGTGGCTACATCCAGAAACTTGTCCAGTACATGCCCAGTCCAGTCACAGCTGATACTGGTGCTGGTGGCGGTTCTACAGTCCAAATAACAATGTTTCTCTCTGCTCTTTTTCTGAGGTCCGACCGCGACCGCCATGTTAGAGCCAAAATAAGAACCAGGTGGTAAATAGCAGAGGAGGTGCTTCATTATCATAATCTCCGCCCACTTTCCCAGGAAATTCCTAGAAATGCACCTGCAGTGAAGGGAAACACACGGACCTCGTTGGTCCTGTGATAGGTGCTGAAAGGTTTTACCTGCTCAGTAAATCAGCATTAAAGCGGCGTTAGGGTTTATAACACAGGGTGTCTCAGGTCAACAGGTCAGCTCTTCTCCGAGTGCAGGAACCCGGCAGGAATGACTGGATCATAAACTACACATGCCGTGATTAGAGATGAGGCTGAAAAGGAATATTCCCTCGGGAATGATGTGCCTATAAAGCTACAGAGGAAACTTCCTGGAGAATGCTGTAGAAGAGGAAGCAGCTCTGTAGGGGGCTGGGCTGGGCTGGGCTGGGATTGGGACTTGGCTGGGACTGGGCAGGGCTGAGGCTGAGGCTCTGGCTGGGCTGGGCTGGGATTGGGACTTGGCTGGGACTGGGCTGGGCTGAGGCTGAGGCTCTGGCTGGGCTCCAGCTCATTGTAGCGTATCACTGTATGTGTGTTTATCTAGCGTATGTGTTGTTTGCTGTTATTACTGTAATTAGTACATGTCTACCGCGTTGAATGTGTTCAGACGGTTCTAGAGCTGTTCCGGATTGCGTGCCTGTGGATGTGTGTGTTCTGAATAACGCTGCTGTGTTTTTCACTCTGCTGGGTGAGGAATTGTTTAATCATGCTGCAATTGCTGTAAAGGATTACGCTGAGTGCCGGCTGGGATATTAAAACGGAGGTCTACATGAAATGAGGAGTCGTGCTGCTCCCCGAGATGTCATCCCGGCTTCCTCCTGTACACAGCGGAACTGCGGAGTGAGGGTAATACGCGTGTAGCGGCCTCGCGATTAACTCCACATAGGGGACTCTCTGTACTGTGCACATATAGCGTTCACATGTGTGCGTGTGGGTATGTGTGTGCGTGTGTGTGTGTGACTCCAGGTCAAAAGGTCACTGAGATATGGCCTTGGACGTTTTTGTAATCCCGGATACTTTGGTAATATTTTCCCCTAACTCCTGACCAAATTTTTGGAGCTACCGCTTAGCTGCCTCAATGTGTTATCAAGTACCTAACCGTGAGCCCCCACGTGAAATTTGGGACCGGTAGGACCAACAGAAGCCGAACGAAAACACTTTGAAATTCCGGCCTACCGTTTTTTACCAAATCGTACGAGGCCTGGCAAGGGACAGGAAGGGGCTAGAATCACCAAACCAGGTAGAGCTCCCCAAGCCCCGATAACGTGGCCTGAGTTTGGTGACTCTAGGGTCAAAGGTCAGGAAGTTACAGCCTCAAACATATTGTAAATGTGAATTTGGGCTTAGGCCTGGAGTTGGAAAAAACAATGGAATGAGGCCTGGAAAGGGACACGAATGTCCTAGAGTCACCAAACTTGGCACACGTCGGCATCACCACACCCTGATGACGTGGCCAGAGTTTGGTGACTCTAGGTCAAAAGCTCAGGGAGATATGGGCCTCGGACTCTTTGGTAATCCCCATTTTGAATGAGTGGACTCTTTGGTAATATTGAGTAACTCTTGAGTCTTTTTGACTATCGACTAGCTTCCTCAGTATGTCATCAAGGACATCACCGCGACCCGCCACGTGAAATTTGGCACCGTTCGGACCCACCGAAGCCGAACAAAACCGCTTTGAAATTTGAGGTTTATATATTCTGCTCAAGAAGGTCTTGTAGGGTTACAGTGAGAGAGAAAGGCTGTTGGGCAGGTGGCCCTAGTGGTCCGAGAGAAAGCAAGGTCACATGACCACCAAATTCGGATATGGTGATCTGGCAGTCACCACCATCACCATATCTGAGTTTGGTGAAGGTCAAAGGTCACGGACTTGTGCCCTAACCATTTCGTAAATGGTGAAAATTTGGACTTTGAAACAAGTGAAATGGCAGGGCTGGACACTTCGGTAATCCCAGTTTTGCATTGCTGGATGCTTTGGTAATCCCAGTTTT
>JAVGWN010001436.1:1624-12397 GCA_034552555.1 Semaprochilodus insignis | reverse complement strand
AGAAAAACTAAAAAAAACTATAACTGTTACTTTTCAGAAAATAAAAAGCAAAATTTTCTTTTTATAAAGTTAAATTAAAACTAAACTAAAACTGTTACTTTTTCCATAAACTAAAGACTAAACTAGTCTATTACTTTCCAGAAAGTAAAATTAAATCTAAACTAAAACTAACTTTTAATTCTCAGAAAATAAAACCAAACAACTTACTATTACTTTGTTTTACTAAGCTGTAACACTGTAATCTGACTTAACTAGACTATTACTTTTAATTAGTGAAATTAAAAATAAACTAAAACTAAATAAAATAAAATAATAAAAACTAAAATAAAACTGGTAAACTGGTTTTTCATGCAGGGGAGGCCGGCTGCCCTGCACATATCAGTGTTTTCCCACTCTACACCCACATAAAGTGGCTCAGTAAAGGGCTTAATGAGCTTAAGTGTGTGGGAAGCAGGGTAAACTGGAGTGCAGGGCGGTGGGCCTCCAGAACCAGGACTGAGAGACACTTGGCTGATGTTGTGCAGGTTGGGAGTGAAATTAGCCTAGTCAGTCATCTCACATTGGCTTTATATAGGCTTATATAGTCTTTCTGCCGTATTGTGTGACTGAGCTTCACATATTCCCCTTTTCTGTTGTGATCGACCGGGTCACTGTTCCTCTGCAAGCTGATCGACATAGCAGTGCCCAAAACCAGACTGCCAGCCCAAATCTGACCTTTGGCATATCCAGATTATGTCCAGGTTGGTGTTTGATAGTCTGCACAGCAAAGACCACATTAAATTCATATATTGCTAATTAGATCCAGAACCTCACTTAGAGGTGGTTTGAAATTGAGGTGGATTTCCACAGACGCGTCTCAGTCTGGATGCTCCGGACTGACATTTGATGTGTGGTTACTGACCCCTACCTCACCAACCCACGCAGATAGCCTGGTGATGTCTGGACACGCAAATCCGATTTGTTCACTTGCACTCTCACACGATCTGATTTGAGAAATGAATTCGATTTGCCTGCAGTCTGAACACGGCCCAATTACTTCAGTGCAGTCAAAGCACCAGAACATACCAATCAACAGCATACCTGATCGCTGCGTAGAACCCTGGAGCCGGTCCTCACAGTTCACTGGATCATCTACCCAACTTTAGCTAACCAGGGATTCTAAATACTAAATAAAAACAGTAATCTCCACTGCAAAACTGACTAATGAAATAGAATTATTAATATTATTAATAAAAGTCCTTCTGATTTAATTTCTTCAGTGTGTGAATGCAAGTTCAGAACGTGAGCTCTTCTAGCCTGTTCTACTGTTATCGAATAAAATAATTATTTTCCATTAAATAAAAACTAAACTCAAATTATCACAAAAAATAAAAACGAAAATTATACTGTTTATAAACTTTTTACTAAACTAGGCTATAACTCTTCAAAAATAAATTAAATCTGAACTAAAACTAACTTTTAATTCTCAGAAAATAATAACCAAACAACTTACTATTACTTTTTTATTTTTTTACTGTTAAACTAAAGCAAAACTGTTACTTTTCAGAAAATAAGGACTGAACTAAACTACTACTTTCATTAAGTTAAATAAACTAAAACTAAATAAACTAAAAAACTAAAAACCGAAATAAAACTGGTACTTTTTCATAAGAGTAAAAGTGAACTAGGCTCTTACTTTTTACAAAGTAAAATTACATTTTACACTTTTTAATTCTCAGAAAATAAAAACCAAACTTACTATTACTTTTTGATTTTTTTTACTTTTCAGAAAATTAAAACTAAACTTAAACGGTTAGTTTCATAAAATAAAAACTCAACTCCTTAAATTCTATTACTTTAAAGTAAAATTAAATCTAAACTAACTAAACTAAACTAAACTTTTAATTCTCAGAAAATAAAACCAAACAACTTACTATTACTTTTTGATTTTTTTTTTTTTACTTTTCAGAAAATTAAAACTAAACTAAAACTGTTACTTTTCAGAAAATACAGAGCAAACTATTACTTTATAAAGTTAAATAAAAATAACCTAAAACTGATACATCTCAGAAAATCAAAACTAAAATAAAACTGGCACTTTTTCCTAAATTATAAACTAAACTATTCAGAAAATAAAATTGAATCTAAACTAAAACTTTAAACTTTCAATCCGCTGAAAATAAAGCCAAACGACTTACTATTACCTTTTTTTTTTACTGTAACACTGTTACTTGACTGAACTAAACTATTACTTTTCATTAGTTAAACTAAATATAAACTAAAACTAAATAAAATAAAATATTTTTTCATGTTTTATTCATAAGCATAAAAGTGAACTAGGCTATTACTTTCCAGAAAGTAAATATAAATGTAAACAAAAACTTAATTTTCAGAAAATAAAAACTAAACTAAAGCTGTTACTCCTCAGAAAATTAAGACTAAAATGAAGCTTTTAGTGCAGCCTTAAGACTAGCTGCACCTAAACTGAATACAAAACCAAAACAGAAAACTAAACAAAAATAAAAAGTAATGAAAATCAGAACTTTGTCTACACGCTCAGATGTAAACCCCGCCACTGCTGTAGCGCTTTGTCTGTTACTACTGAAAAGCGTCTGTTGGGAAAAATATGGAAGAGAAAATACCTTCAATCCCTGTACAGGCAGTTTGAGCTGATAGTAATCTGCAAACGTATATAAACACCATAGACAACCCATTGATAAACTGGACTCTTAAAGTACAGAGAACTATTATAAAAGAAAACAAATTCGAGGGAGATATAGGAACTCTTCAATGGTGTGCATATTGTTCAGACGTCACGCCAAACGTGGGCGGCTAAGGGAATTACAGCTCTATGCAGTAAAACCAAAGAAGGAATATGACTTAGTTTTGAAACACTCATTAGTAAATCAAGACCTTTATCGGTATCTACAGATGCGTCATTATGTTAACACAAAGGCTCAAAATGTACCTGAGACAAATGAAGGTTGGTGGAACTGTTTAGGAGGGCATATAGGTCAGATATGAGGAGTAGAATCATTTCATATTAATATAAGGCTTGGTTAAATCTTAAAACACATTCCACTTCTTATATTAAAACCAAATGGGAGAAGGAAGGAGGAATAACTCTATCTGAGGAAGAATGGACAGTAATATGGAGCCATCAGTGGAAGTGCACAAGGTCACAGAAGTGGAGGGAGTTTGGGTGGAAAAATTTGATAAGGTACTTTATTACTCCATCTCGAAAATCCCACTATGATGGTACTCCCCCCGTGTGTTGGAGAAATTGTGGTAATCAACATGCGAACCCTTACCATATCTTTTGGGATTGCTCTGTTATTAAAGATTGCTGGAGAGAGGTACATAAAGCCCTACAAGACATCTTCCAGTGTGAAATACCCCTAGAGAGTAAGTATGTTTATTTTGGATATATACCCCAGGAATGGTTGAAAAAAGATAAATATTTAATGTATATTCTACTGGTAGCTGCTAAAAAAGCCCTTACTAGGAAATGGCTATCACAGGAGAGCCCAACTTTAAACGCATGGACGGAAATTACGATGGATATCTACGAAATGGAGAATTTGTTAACTTTAAATTGGAACAATTTGACTCATATTGGGAAAAATGGATTACCTATGTAATGTTATGTTTACAAATTGAAGCCTATTGTCAAGACTAGATCACTCCCTGTTTGTACATAGTTTTACGTGTTATGGTTTTCATTGTGTTTGCTCTTTCTTTACCTCTTTTCTTATATACTAACAGTATCTGAGATATATCCCTTTGTGATATTTACTGGTGCATGCGGAATGCCAATAAAAATAAATAAATTAAAAAAGAAAAGGGTCTGTCGTATTCTGAGGGAGGGCAATTAGCCGGGGCGGCTTACAGGGGGACTATGTTTACATTACGCTTACGTTTCAAGCATATACTGTAGCAGCTGCTAACATACACAAATAGGTTACAGTCCAAACTACCATAGAGCTCAGACACTGCCAGGACGGGGGCCGGTGCTGAACCCTAGAGAGAGTTAAATTCAGCATCAGGTCAATACAGTGCAGTTCAGTATATCACTTAAGTGCTTCACACAGAGGTCTTCAGTCTGTGCTTGAAGACCACGAGACAGTCCACTGTTCGGACAGCCAGTGGAAGTCCAGGACAGAAAAGGGTCTGGACACTTGTCCTCCATGTATCTTAAAGGATGGCGGGTCAAGCTGAGCTGTACTTGATGCTCGAAGGGCTTGAGGTACAGATCGACTCTTGACCATTGCTGTAAGGTGGGAAGGGTCCATTCTTGGCTTTGTAGGCACCAGAGTTTCAAGTCTGCTGCAGCTACAGGAAGCCAGTGAAGGCAGCGCAGCAGTGGAGTGACATGAGTGAGCTTAAGGAGATGTGGCTGTGTCTCTGTGTTCTCCTTAGGCCCCCACAGGACCACCATAGAGCAGGTATGATGTGGGTGGTGGATCATTCTCAGCACTGCAGTGACACTGACGTGGTGGTGGTGGTGTGTTAGTGTGTGTTGTATGTGTGATCTGGGGTAGTGGAATATTTGTTGTATCATCGGTTGATACAAACACACAAGGCAGAAACAGCGGACTGAAGAACCCTCTGGTGATACATTATGTCATCAGGATCACTACAGGGGGAAAAGCTGACCTGTCTGACCATCTCTGTGAGTATCTATCTAGCTGTCTGTCATCACTCATCATCTTCCCAGTCTCTCTCTCTCTCTCCGTCTCCCTCTGAAACATCATTATTCCTGTAGTGTGGTTAACCTTTATTGCTGGATCTGGTGGTGCTGGCCTGTAAAGGTTACCATGGAACCAGACCGCAGCCGTGCTTCAGCAAATGTAATCACGCTGGCCGTACAGAAACCCCTCACGCAAGACCACAATACTCACACATGTCTGTGCAGTGTACTTAGCTGGCTATTTCTAGCCTGCTGGCTCTTATATTAGCAAATATGACCTGAAGTGGTAGCAGTTTACAGCAGACGTGCCCCATAGGGAATCTGAAGTAGCTTATGGTACAAACGTTCAGCAGTAGCCAGAAATCCGGTCAGCTAAAGACTGCATGGTATGTACAGTAGTTGCATTGTGTTTGTAGCAACTTCGTGTGCTAGCTAGCAACTTCACAACAGGATCTCACAAACAACATTCAGGTAACGCAGTTTCTGACCACGCTTCACAATATGTAACATATCGGCGCTGTCCAACGAAAAACATGTATCTCCATTTTTGCCTATTTTCACTTTTATGCATTATTTGACCACAGCAGCTGCTGTTTACACCGTGTGAAAATCTCATGATGAATGGACCAACAGAAATGGCCCAAAAGTGCTTGGAAAGACGTCTGGTTCCATTGACTTACATTAAAATGAAATGAGGTTTTTGTCCTGTAAAGTTGCCATTTTGGAGATACTTGTTTTACTTTGGACAGCGACGATATGCACATCATAACAGCGAGTAGCAACTTTAATCCAGGCTTAGCTGTAATTCCCACACATGCACACACACACGTTCTACCTTTATGGCATTTAGCAGACGCTCTTTTCCAGAGCGACTTACAACCATGCTTAGTGTTCCGTCAGAGAATGTTTCCTAGATAGTACAAGAAGGTTAGAGTCTAAAACTCCCCCTGAGCTCAGACGCTGCCCAAACAGGGGTAGGGGTGGCCACACGTCCGGTTTTAGGCTGGACAGTCCGTCTGGAGCAGTACCTGGACGGACGCCTATTAGTCCTCTTTTCGGGATGAACTATTTAAAATGTTCACTCGCCAACAATATCGTGTGCCATTGGCTCACATCCGTGTCAAAAGACATGCCTTGGATTTCATTGGTTTACCAAGGTCATGTGACATTGTGACTCACCTACCGGCTAACCGCAGGTCAGCCCTCTAAATGCTAGTCAATTAGTAAGCTCCCATCTGACTCACGAATGTCTTCCATTCCACCCAGTTAGGTGAGCAAAGCATCATGTATGTGTTATATAGGTTAGGTTATGATTTTAACCCTGTTCTAGTATTGGGCTGGTTGATTCTTGGTTTTGTGGGCACCAGAGTTTTGGATCTGATTCTGGCAGCTGCAGGATGCCAGTGACGGGAGCGCAGCACATTCATGATGAACAGGCAGTGGTAATGGGGTGATATTCTCTTTATACTAAACTACTAGTGGGTATATATACAGTTTCTTTAGGTGAAATTAACATCATATGTCTTATTAAAAATTAGTTACCTTGTGTGTTTAAGGTGGTAGTAACTTCAGGCTCCCGCAGATGGCGCTGCACGAGGATGATGGGGCTATTTACAACAAACACAAGAAATACAGACAAATACAATATACACAGTACACAAGCAATATGCAGACTATATAAGGACAGTGATATACAGACAGTGTGTGTATTGCTTACAGACAATACACACTATACAAGCAACACACCGTACATAGGTGTGTGTGGTAGTGCAGTAATGTACATGGGGAAAAACTGGTGTGTAATATGGAATGTGAGTGCAGCAGGGTTGGGAAAGCGGGAGTAGCTGTGGTCCAGCAGCTGATATTACCAGTCAGCTATTTACGAGGGAAAGGAAAAGAGCTGCTCCGGTAGTACAGAGGGATCTATAGCGCCTGCCGGAGGGTAGGAGCTGGAAAAGGCCGTGTCCAGGCTGCAAGGAATCTGTGATGGTGTTTTTCTGCCCGTTTCCTGGTTCTTGAAGCGTACAGGTCCTGGAGGGTGGACAGGGGAGCAGCTGTTTTGTGGCTGCTCCGGACCAGACTGACGGACGTGCTCAGGATGGATAGCAATTTTGAGTACCAGCTATCTTTAGTTACCCAGCTAATGATAATGGACCTGTGTCGCATGCAACTATCTAAACAAGCAAACTAGCTACCGTGCCTCTCCTGTCACATTTAAGGTGGAACGGACATATAACAACATCAACAGCAATAAACAACATCAATAGCAGCAACAGCACAGCCACCAAAACATGCAGTGCTGTACTGCGGCTCTCACGGGGAAACGGCCCACCTCCAGAACTGTGCCTTTCAGTAGGAGAGCCTTCGTGTGATTATGCTGAAATGTCAGGTGTTTGGAGCTGTGGGTGTTTTTAGCGCTCTGAGCTGGAGGATATGAAAAGCTGAGTCAGATTTTAGCTCCTGTATAAAAGGTGTGAAATGAGAGCAGCTGAAAGTAGAGATGTTACACTTGACTGCTGACAGCAGGGCTGCACGCGTTCACTGCTGGTTACTGGGTCTTCAGGCCCTGACAGCAGTATTATGCCACGGACTGGTGTGCTTCGCTCTTGGGCTCCCCCTACAGTCTGCAGAGTGTCTTTCACTTTCACACCACTGGTGTAAATACAGACTTCGGGCTTCGAGCCGCTTGTGATCAGCTGTACATGTGCACTTGTTGATGAGCTGAAGGTACAGAGTCCGACTCCCCTTTGTGTGCACACGCGTCACTCAGGCATACGGATGCTACAGATTACACTCAGGTGTTTCTATGTGTCAGTAACTGGGTGTAATCTGTAGCGTCCGTATGCCTGTGTGATGCGTGTGCACACAAAGGGGAGTTGGATTCTGCCGGGGAATTCCATCCAACACCTGCCAAGACAGCATCAGAAGAGAGAAATCCATGTGGTCTTACAGTGTGCAGTAACATTACAGGATCGTAATTCCTGGAGCTTCAGACTTCCAAGACTTATTTGTGGTGAGATGGACACAGACTGACCAAACGTTCTGGACTGAGAGGAGTTTATTTACGAGGCTGAAACAGGATTGAGGTACTTCTGACGTCTGGAGAAACTACAAAACTCTGTGAGACACGGACAAGGATAAGATTCCAGCCTACAGTCTTCCATAAGTACCATTATCAGGGATGAACACTCTGCTGAGGGTGTTTCCCGTTAGCTGTGAGACGGTCTCACATCCTTCTCTCCCTTTTAGCTTTCAGTAACAGCCTCAGTCCCAGATTTACGCTGTCCGGTCTCTCGCTCGGTCACTCTGTCTCTTCTTCCGATAGCGTCTTCTTCCGTCCCTTCCCAGCTTCTGGGAATACCGAGCTAGCTTCTTCTTATATCTGCTGAAGATCCGTAGTTGTTGGTTTGTGAAGTGGTGCCGTAAAGCGTTAAAGCAGGTCTGGTGAGAGGCCTCGTATACGCTCCGGCAAAGCCACATAGTTCTATAGCTGGCGTTCCGGGTCCGGACTTCTCCTTTGAAGATCATAATTTGTGGTCTTAAACTTTAGGAGACAGACAGGTGTTTGATTGAAGCCTGGGCAAGCATTACCTGTTGCTGAGGCATGACTTTCCGAGTGGGAATTATGAGCTGGAGGCCAGTTTCAGTGGAATTTTCCTACCCAAAAGTGGGAAACATTCCAGTTACAACAGATCCGTGGATGCAGAGTTAGACTCACGTTACACTTTCTTTAGGTTTTGACATTTTGGTTTCCACTTTTCCACATTCCTGTTTAAATGAGTCGACCCAGACTGTGCAGAGTACAGCCTCAGTTCTGGGATAATGGAGGAATTTCCCTTTCCACTTTACACCAACATGATGATGAGCAAACCAGGCTCTGCCAGTCCCTACAACGTCCCTCTTCTCTTCTCTTCTCTTCTCTTCTCTTCTCTTCTCTTCTCTTCTCTTCTCTTCTCTTCTTGTTTCTTCTCTTCTCTTCTCTTCTCTTCTCTTCTCTTCTTGTTTCTTCTCTTCTCTTCTCTTCTCTTCTCTTCTCTTCTTGTTTCTTCTCTTCTCTTCTCTTCTCTTCTCTTCTCTTCTCTTCCAGTTACTCCAGTCTGCGTGGTCCATCTGATATGGAAATGAGAGAGTGTTTGGACCTGCAGCAGTGTTGTGTGTGTTTGTTTGTTTGTTTGTTTGTTTTAGGTGTAAGAGCTGTTTTGTGTGCATGTGTGATCTTTTGTATAGGTGTGTTTGTTTTCAAACACAGCTGTGGAACCTGAAGGTCAAACTCATCTCCTGTGTGAGTGTGAGTGTGCGTGAGGCTGAAACACAGGATCAAACACGGGAGCGCTTCCTGTCTGTTACAATGACACTAAGCTCTAAAGCTAAAGCTCCTGAATCTCACAGAGCTGCCCAATAATTACCTTCAGTACTACACAGATGTGATGAATAGTAAATACAGTAATCCAGCGTATCTCAGTCGCTTTGATGCCTTTCTCAAATGATCATCAACATTTGCACAACATTATGTGTGTTTCTCGTACAGACTGCTCCACACATTAGATCTCCACACATTAGAGCTCCACACATTAGAGCTCCACACATTAGATCAAGCAAAAGCCTGTAACCTGCTCAAAACCCTTTGCTTGTGTCCCAGTAGTCAGTATTTGTCTCAGTGAACATCTCGGTATCATGTGAGTGACAGGTCCTTGTGTCATTGATTACGAACAGGATAGTCAGAATGCTCGGCCACACTGTCAGTATATCAGTAACTCGAGAACGACAAGACAGCACAAAGGAAAACGTCATGTACAAACGTACAGAGTGTAAACACAGGAAACACCCCGTATACAGAACTGTACACGCAGCACTATACAGGGAATTACAGCACAGCCTTCCTACACCTTCTACACCGTGGCATTCAGCAGGGTCACCCGAGTATGTCTGAGTAACTGAGGACACTGTTGTTCTCCCAACATTCAGCTCCACCCTTCAACCAGCCTCAGCCATTGTATGGTTGTGATTGTGGCCCTTAGTGATTGTGGCCCTCAGCCTGATTGGGGTTGTGATTGTGGCCCTTAATGATTGTGGCCCTCAGCCTGATTGGGGTTGTGATTGTGGCCCTTAGTTTATCTGTAAAGTACATACACCCTTGGCCTCTTCTATGCCTCCATCTGTTTTACTCCTTCACCACACATCCTTACTCTGCTTCTCCTCTGTTGTACTCTGTCTGTATATACCTGCCAGTCAGAGGTTCCTGAGAAGCACCTCTGAGCTATTTTAGAGAATGTCACTGGTTAACGGAAAATTGGAAATTGGAAAATCATTATCATTGATTTCACACACGTCCCTTCATGAGTGAAACACACCATTCACTTGGAGGCTCCTCGTCTGTTCAGGAGACGTTTACTAAAGAATTCAAATATTAACAAAAGTAACATAATTAAATAATAAAAACTCTATAAATGTAGGTACGGTGTTTATATAGCTCAGCTCTGCAGTCTGATTGGTTAGAAGTGTTTCCCTCATGTTCCTGTATCCACTTTTCACTGCTGTGTAAACACTCACATTAAAGCTCCAGCCATTTTAGTAAACACAGAAACAGGCGCTGATCAGCTGGAGTACTGACTGATGGAGGAGTGTGTGTGTGTGTGTGTGTGTGTGTGTGTGTGTGTGTGTGTGTGTGTTTCCATTTATTCTGTTCAATCAACACTTCACTCTGACACCTGAACCAACAGCCTGATAATACTGCACAGAGGAGGGGGAGCTAGACAGACATACAGTCAGATAGAGGCAGATGAATAGACAGACAGACAGACAGACAGACAGACAGGTAGATAGATAGATAGATAGATAGACAGACAGACAGACAGATAGATAGATAGACTGATTAATAGATAGATAGATAGATAGATAGATAGACAGACAGACAGACAGATAGACTGATTAATAGATAGATAGATAGATAGATAGATAGATAGACAGACAGACAGACAGACAGACTGATTAATAGATAGATAGATAGACAGACAGACAGACAGACAGACAGACAGATAGATAGGCTGATTAATAGATAGATAGACAGACAGACAGACAGACAGATAGATAGACAGACAGACAGA
>JAVGWN010001434.1:0-12400 GCA_034552555.1 Semaprochilodus insignis | reverse complement strand
AACAATGCCCAAAAGGTTGTGCATGTTAAAGCACAATGCAATAGCAGTTAAGCTCTATTCATTCACACTGAAGTTATAAAGAGTGCTGGAGTCTACCAGCAGTGGCTAAAATCCCAGTCTACAGGAAATTCTCCTCAGAATTGTACCAGGGAAGGCAACCACCAAATCTGGACCAACTGCTCAATTCTTTGATGCAAGAGTGTCTGAACATTGATCACACAGCATCTCAACATCTGAATCACAGCTATTATTTGTGGTCATGGCGGTATTACATGCTATTAGGTATGTTACACTCACAGGTGACAAATTATATATATATATAACTGCAGCAACCCCAGATCATAGCACTGCCCCCACAGGTTTGTATGGGAGGCACTAGGCATGATGGGTGCATCACTTCAGCCACCCATCACTCTGGAACAGGGTAAATCTGGACTCATCAGACCACATGACCTTCCATTGCTCCAGAGTCCAATTTTTATGCTCCCTGGAAAACTGAAGCCGTTTTTGCCGGTTAGCCTCACTGACAAGTGGTTTTCTTAAGGCTACACAGCTGTTTAGTCACAATCCCTTGATTTCCCTTCGCACTGTGCGTGTGGAGATGCTCTTACTTTCACTATTAAACATTTCCCTGAGTTCTGCTACTGTTTTTCTACGATTTGATTTCACCAAACGTATAAGTGATCGCCGATCATGATCAATCAAGACCACATTCCTTCCTCGAAGTTGATGTCTGTCACACTCTGCCATGTCTTGTTCTTGTTTGTCTGTTTTTTCTGTTTTTCAGTTTTCTGTTTGTCTTGTCATTGCCATGTGCCCTTTGTTATTCCATGTGCTTCTGTTTTGGTTTCTTGCTCCTCCTGTCTCCGCCCTCTTGTTAAGCCCCTCACCTGTCCCTCGTTTGTAGCTCCGCCCCTTCCCAGGTGTTCCTTGTTAGTCTTGTTCACTTATACTCCTTGTGGTTCCCTTTGTGCTTGCTTGGCGTTTTGTTTGCTTGGTGTTTGTTCCCCTGCTGTTGTTCTGTCTCCCTGCCGGTCATTTGTCTTTGTTAGTGGTTTCTTTTGGTGTTTTTGTTTTGTTTGCTCCTGTACCAATTAAACCCTTGCGTTTATATCCTGCCTCCTCGTCCCTGACCCCCACGTGACAATGTCTCCCCACTGTCCTTCCACTATATAATAATGCGTTGGACAGTTCTTAACCCGATTTTAGTAGTTTCAGCATCTCCTTAGATGTTTTCTCTGCTTGATGCATGCCAATAATTTGATCTTTTCCACGACCACAGGATGTGCCTTTCCACATGGTTGTTTAACAAATGAGAAGCTACTCACTGCAACAGTTAGGGTTAAATAACTTGTTGCTAGCTGAAACATGATCACCCATGCAGTAATTATCCAATGGGAGGCTCTTACCTATTTGCCTAGTTAAATCCAGGTGGTGACCTTTTTTTGGCCAGGCAGTGTAAATAAGCCCCTTCAGGGCTTACACAAAAATAGGTTCAGGGCATTAAATGGGTAAGTGGTAGACACTCCACAGTACTGTTCATTCATACTGAGTTAAAAGCAGCAGGAAGATATGTCTTGTGAAAATATTGTATATACATAATACACAAAGAGTGTCAATCAGCCACATCAACATTAATCAACATTAAAACCACCTCCTTGTATCTACACTCACTGTCCATTTTCTCGGTTCTAATTACCAAATAGAAGCACTTTGTAGTTCTACACTTACAGACTGTGGTCCATCTGTTTCTCTGGATACTTTGTTCTTCAATAGTCAGGACCCCCACAGGACCACCACAGAGCAGGTATTATGTGGGTGGTGAATCATTCTCAGCACTGCAGTGACACTGATGTGGTGGGGTGTGTTGAGCTGGTGTGAGTGGATCAGATACAGCAGTGCTGCTGAAGTGTTTAAGTAAATAAATATAATTAAATAAATAAATAAAAGTAAGTAAATGAATTAATGAACGAATTAATGAATGAATAAACAAACAAACAAACAAACCAACAAATAAATAAATAAATAAATGTTATTTATTTGGGCAGTAACAATATATTTTTGTCGCTGAAATGACGCTAGCTTGTGAATAAAAGGACATTTCATAAAACGCATTATGCAGAGAGTCGGTTATTAATGCTGTTGCTCAAACACTTTTTTTCACCATTCATAACCAACACTAGCATTCCTTTCATAAAAAGAAAATAAAAATTCAAAGAGAAACTACAGTGGAGGAATCGGGCTGAGATTAAAACTGAGTAAATCAGGATGTGCTGATTATTCCCCCATCAACAACTCACCAACTGCGGAGATGCTTTATGGAGTTCAAACAAGATAAGGATCAGTGTCACAGATTAGGCAGATCAGAAGAAAGGGGAATAATTGCTTCAATTATACCTTTGAACTGAAATCCACATAAGGCTTTGTTCCCCCATGAGATTCATCCCAACTCTCAGTATGGTTGCCAAGAAGATATGCATAGTTTGGACGGCCTCCTCTGAGCGAAGTAGATACTGCACATAAGTAAATGCTGACTGCAGCGCTCAACAGGATGTTCTTCAGTCCTCTGATAAGTTCTTTGTTAAATAAAGCTGTTGTCTTTTTTCTTTAAATGATAGTTTAATGTAGTTTGGAAACATTATTCACTTCCCATCTCGTGCCGCCCACAGATGGTAATAAATCGGCAAATTATTTTTGAAACTTTTGTTTTTGTGGTGTCCTGGAAATGAACGTAAGGATGCATATCCACCTATTCAGCTTGCAACAGGTTAGGTCCACCCATACATGCTGAAGTTATAATGAGTGCTTCAGCCTGTGTATATATAATATGCACACACACACACACACACACACACACACACACACACACACTCTTGCTGATGGCACTGAACAGGTTCCATTGATGGAGCTATAAATACCTGTGGGGTGGATTAAGAAGAGGTGGTACGGTGCAGTGAATGTCTCGTTCCATGTGTGGAAAATGACTGCATTTGGGAGTGCCAAAGACCATAGTGTGAAGGAAGTAGCTGAATCTGCAGGTGTATGGAAGTGTACGGTCATATGGCCTATATACGGCCTTCTACCAGCAGTGGCACAAATCCCAGTCTACAGGGAATTCTCCTCAGAATTGTGCCAGGGAAGGCATCCACCAAATCTGGCCCAACTGTACAATTCTTTGATTCGAGAGTGTCTGAACATTGATGTGGCCTACATCCAGAAACTTGTCCAGTGCCTGCCAATCCTAATCACAGCTGTTATTGGTGCTCGTGGAGGTATTACATGCTATTAGGTACAGTTCAGTCACAGGTGAAGTATATAGAAGGTGATAAATATATATGTCTTTTTTAACATTAGCTAAGCATTGTAACTGTTGTTAATGTACTACTTCATGTTAACTAATGTGTTACTTTATGTTAGTAAGTCAATACTTAATGCAAAGTTTTACCGAAGATTGTTTAGTTGTGTAAAATTATGATGCACAATCAAATAATTGGTATCAATGAACTAAGAACAAGTTATAACTCAAAAACACATATGATGTATGTATTTGTATATATATGGGGCAGTCATGGGCTGGAGGTTAGGGTACCGGCCTTTTAGGGTGGAGGGTCACCGGTTTGCTCCCCTGACTTGACAGGAAACGACTAAAGTCACCTTGAGCAAGGCACCTTAGCCCCCTAACTGCTCCCCAGGCACCATGGATAGGGCTGCCCACTTCTCCCGGCCAGTGTGCTCACTGCACCCTAGTGTGTGTGCTCACTGGTGTGTGTGTGTGTATGTGGGTGTTTCACTGCATGGATGGGTTAATTGTAGAGGTCAAATTCCACAGTGTGCAAACATAATTCTGTGACTGGCTCTAATTCCTTGACTATTTCTGTGACTGGGAATCTGGGAATAGAAGTATAATAATAACAAGCAATGTAAAAGATTGAAATGGGTGTTATTAGATATTCATCCAATGTTTGATATTACAAAAATGTCATCATGTTAAATATCTATCAGAACAGTTTCTGTAACCTCTTATCATACTACATTTTGGTGTTGGATGCAAATGGGTTAAAGGATAATATGAGACAACTCATAGTCAATATATATATATATATATATATTTTTCTGACATAACATGACATTATTCTGCATTACTGTATTTATTCCCTGATAGTCTCCGACTGTGTAGTCATCACCGTTATCAGTGCTGGCATTTGCAGTATTTAAAGCTGCTCTCAGATTATGCAGATACGAAATCTGTAATCACTCACATAATCAGAGCAAATCAGATTGTCCTTGCATTAATTATGAATTATAATTAGACGGAAATCCCACTAATGATAAGGCAAAATGGCTTCTACATTTCAGTCGCTGCCATCCTAATCAAGACCTTATATTACAAAGTAATTAGGTGATTGTACGTGATAAGTGTATCAAAATGGAGCCATTAGAATATGCCTCCTTTTGTTTGAGATTTTCAATCATCCACGCTGACGTACACTAACAGGCCTGTCATTTCGGAGACGACTCCTCCGCACAGCCGGGTTAAACGCCCGTCGCGTGCAATGCACGTTCCCTGCCAGCAGCAGTGTCTACACAGTGAGCTGTACGGAAAGACATCACTGAGTGACAAGAGCTTACAATAAAAAACGGTGGCAGCACGAATCTACATAAGGCGTGTGGTCGGGGGAAAACTCTACAGTTTTACAACTCCATGTAACCGCCTACATGATCCAAGTATCGAACATGACCTGTCTCCTGGGCAGCCTCTTGGAGAGGCTAGCGCTGTCACAGGAGACGAGGCGAAACAGGAACAGTGCTGATTTTCTCCATTTGCCCACAAAAACAACAACCCAGCCAGGCAGCGAGTGAGAGATGTGAGGTGGCGGCCCGACACCCACTCCAGCATCTTAGCACTGTTTAAAGAGTGAATCATTAAAAGCACAGGTCAGTATGTCACCGTGATTATATTGCTTAATCACCACTCAGAAAGCAAGACGGTTTCCTTCAAACTTTGTTATGCCTACGCCCCCCAACACCCCCCACCCCCCACTTTGGGCTTCCTGCATTTCTTTTTGATTTCGCAAGGCCTAATTATGTTTTAGGGTTTCACTCAGGTAACCCAAACACATATATTCCTCCACGCCTCCTGGCAAGGAAAACATGAGCATGGTACACTTTATGAAGCTTTCCTGCAAACTTGTGAATTTCCAACAAGGCCCACTGGAACCTTAGCCATCCTCAACCTATGCGCATCATGTCAAATGTGAATTGGCAGCGACCAAACAGTGTTAGCTAAATGCTAACCAACCAACCAACGCAGTGTGCACTCTACTCATACATCTTCACAAACTGGTTAAAAGATACCAGCTGAAAAAGTCCTGTCTTGTATCGTTAGCTGAGGTAACAGACAAGCAGCATTCATCTGTTTACCTAAAAGACTGTGGTTCTCCATGTGCGTTTCAAGTCACATGTGGTTTACTGTGGCTTTCTGTGGTCTCGGTATGGCGTGTGTCCGTGCATGTGGCAAAACCTTCACGGAAACAAAATGGTTTTGAATTTTTGAATGCTATGTGCCACTATGCGTGTGCGGTGGCACAGATGTTAACAGTGGCCGCTAAGCTAAACCACTGAAAACTAAACATATGGACCTATAAAAAACGTTCTGGCCCAAGACCATAATAAACAGCCACTCTCTACAGTTAAAAACAAAGACCCCCAATGTGTGTACTGGTTGCTACCTGTAGGTTACTGCAATAATGAACCTTTAGATAATCTTCAGATCCTTAAATTAAATTCTTTTATGTTCCTGGGTACTAAGTATGTTTTCTTGATTCCTTAGGCCTAAAATGTACAGGAAATGGCCACTGGTGTCCATAAACTGTGCCTTTGTGGTCAGGACAATGATGTTTTGGTAAGTTCTCCGTTTTCTCCAGTACTGTACATAGCAGTATAAATACAGGTGTGTTAAAACAGCCATTTCAGTCGATGTTCTGGCTGAGTGAGTGGATAGTGGAGACAGAGCTACATTTAATTTTAAGGGCATCAAGAGGCTGCTGCAGCCTTGAAAATGTACTCCATGAAAGCACCTGCTAAGATGTGCACACTTCAGCATGGCTGTTGAGAATCAAGACAAACCACGGGCACATCATTTAACGTGCAAGCACTGCAGAAAAACTCTTGAAGGTAAAGTGGAATTTTGCTTCTCACAATAAAAGGTCTGAAGATTAATAAAAGATGAACTCGCTTTAGAGGATCAGTTTTAGAGGGAAATAGCCGAGGGTAGCTAACAACTAAGCTAAACGTATTTCAGGTGAACTGAGCAGCGTTAGCAGCAGCTAGCTCTAAACAGTGGATACAGTAATAACAGCTCTGAGGTAAATGTGAGGTAACTGGTCATGTGACTGTATTAGTGTACTACACTGTAGGTCTGAACCTGTTACTGTACTGTATACTACACACAGGGGGCGTATACAGTATGGAGTATAGTAGTGTACCAGTGCAGTAAAACAATGTTTGTCTGGACCTACAAGCGGACAGCACCTCCTACTTGCTCGGAGTTCATTGCTATATTCATCACTGTGTTTCTTTGAGGAGCAGCATGTAATAGTTGCCCACTCCACACAGGGATTCAGCATGTGTCTCGGAGGGCATTCGGTCATGTTCCCGGGTTCTTCAAAAGTCATGCAGTATCTCTCAGTAGTCAAATCAGTGGGATGCATTTTCCCATGTGGCTATTTTGATTAAACGCTCTATTAGCATTCGCAAAACTGCACTTTTGAAGTGAAACAGCATTTAATGGCTTATTTGAAGTGCGTGATTTGCAGAAGGAGAAAATGAAACATCCCTTTGATGGGAGAAATGCCATATTCCAATCAAACATTTACTGTTCCGTAGGTTAATGAATGCTATTAGCCTAGCAGGAATAAATTTCGACTTGTACGCTGGCTAGATGCATAAATTAGATTAAAAAAAAAAAAAAAAGAAACCAAGGAAGTAATGTTTGGTCTGCGGTAGAAGCGAATGTGCCATAGCAACATAATCACATTGCTATGGAAATAAAGGCTGGCAATTCGACAAGGCTGACAAACAATAATGCTGTCAAGACCGGTTGCAGGATGCATTCTGCTCAATAAAGTACAACTCCAACAGCACTGGACATGATGCTTTTTAAAAAAAAACGCATTGGTGCCAGAATGAAGGGAAAAAAAAAACAGAGAACAGGCTGTTATTTTCTGCGATATTAATAAGAACGATTTTCATAACTTCCTTTTAATTGCCAGCTTCATTGAATTTTAATATCATCCCATTCATTAACACGATGTATTTCCATTAGATTTTTAAACAACTTATCTCCCTGTTTAGTCACATAATTAAAGAGGCCAAAACGTTTGTTTGCACAAAATATGGGAATAATTAGCGTTAAATTTACTGTTTAACGTTCTTCCGGGCTACTAATTGGTTAGTCATTAAAGTAACTTTCTTCCCCAACTCCCTAATGGCTCATCGGTTAAGGAAGTGTCCTCATGGCCTTCATCGGTTCCGACGAAGGCATTTTCTATACTCCATTACTTCCTCCTGATGATCACTGGAGTCTTAATTAGTTGATACTTGAAATATAGCTGACTGCATGCATTGACCTTGGTAGAAGTTTGGACTTGACAAATGATATCATCGGCTGATTCAGACTGGGTGAGAACAAAGGCGTTTGAAGGCATCTTTCATTTGGCTTTTATATCTCTTGCCACGTCCAAACAGGCAATTTAAAAGAATCTGCACTTCTTTTTTTCCCCAGTGCTTATCAGTGGGAGTACATTGTTTGATTCCAGCTTAAATGAACCTTTATACATTTTACTTCTATACTTAGTAACAACCCTGTAGCATATTAGTTCTTCACATTAAGAAGTCTTGTAGAGGTTATTGTGATATTACCATGGCTGGATCTACCATATGGTTGACCTTATGGGCTGCTCAGTGCCTAGGGGCACCAAAATGTTGCTCAAAAAGTACGCTGTTTAAAATCCTTTTTTTTTTAAGCTAAAAGAGCCATTTGTAAGATGACGCACTCATACTCCAAACAACAGGGGGTAGCATATCAGCATAAAGCTGTGGTGTCCACCCCATTATACGAAATGCACAGTCCCTCCTCAGCGTTAACAGCTGTTTACTTGCCAGTCTGGAAGAAGCTCAAGTTCAGCATGAAACTCAATCCCTGTACTCTCCAAGAGCGCCTCCAGTGGTGGAAAGCAGCACCAACATTAACTCTACTTCTACGTATAGTTATATCACTACTTTTGTTTGCTGCCGAAACGTGGCTTCCTGTCGAAAGCAGTTGCTTACCAAGAGCTTCGCCCTTTCATTGGTTACCTGTCCTTGAATCATCTAACCATTAGCAGAACCTTCAACATGATAGACAAGAGGTTAGAACATGCTTTTGGGGCAGCAGCGCTACTTTTTCATCCCTTCATGTTGGTCTGATTGGACTCAATATTACAGTGACTCACTATCACCTCTTGAGGTACAAAGTGGAACTACGAAACAGGACAAGCCAGGGCTAGATGGTTAGCATGCTATAACTTGAGCATATACTTTATCTATGTAATATGATATATGGATGTATTCGACATACGGTCAAAACATTTCTTCACATTCTGTTCATAATTTTAGTTAATAATGAAATGTTTAAAAATCATACAAATTGCTCTATTAAATCTGTTCATACACCATAACAGTCAGCCTGATAATCCAGCTATAAATATCCTAAAATCATTATCATTGTGTCAGTTTGGTGGACGTTGGCGGGTAAAATATAGACAGGATCAGACTGGCATCCAGCGATCTCTCTAGTGATCTCTCATTGGCATACCTGACTGAACTTGACGAGGTCAGTTATGATTAAGGACAATTAATTAGCTGAACAATTGATTCTGGTTCAGTTGAAATATGTGGTAAAGAGCTGATAGAAGGAGTCTACAGCAAAACCAAGGACTTTTCATCAAACAGGGTCTTGAGGAGGGGGCAATTAACAGATTACTTTCTAATCCACTTATAGTACTTTCCAATGCATTTAATGACAGCACTGTTACTTGACTGTATATCTGAAGTATATTTTAAAGGACGTATTGAAGTATATTTTAATGTACTGGAAATGTACTTTAATACCAGCAAGTACATTTCAAGCACATTATTGTTCTGTGTGCCAAATACAGGGGCAAAATGTATATACTACAAGTGTAATAATTAGTAGTATTTAGTAGTACTTTAGTTTACTTAATAGATTAATATATAAGTATATTTGAATGTACTAGAAATTTTATTTTATTGTCATGTACTTACGTATGTCTAAATGAATCTAAGAGGTGTCTCAAAATAGTACAGTTAAGTAAAATTAGTTCTATTTAAGTATATATTTAATAGCACTAATAATTGTATATTTAGGATACTAGGTACATTGTTAGTATATGAAAATAGCACACCTTCAGTACATTAATTATAAGATACGATAAAATAACACGTTATTGTTCAGTGTCACAGTACTATACATATTGCACAGAAGACGACACACATTACTAGAATAAATAGACTAAGAGTTACAGAAGAGCTATTAACAACAAACAGTAACAGCGAGCAGAGTACTAGAACAGTATGTATATACATTAATCAGAATAAATAGGGCGGGGTTACAGAGGAGCTATTAACCACAGGTTATAACAGTGAAAGAGTATATATACATATATGAAGTATGTAATGTACTAGACATATGCAGGAGCAGCCTTGGTGGGTATAGAACTAATAAACATATTAAGAGATACAATAATAATAATAATAATAATAATAATAATAAGACAAAAGAGGTATGTCTATATACATAAATGAGTGTGTACAAGACACTAACAAGAACAGCAAATGTATAATTGCACTATAGAGATATAAGGTAGTAAAGAATATCAAGTACAAGGAAGTATACTAAGTACACTTAAATTAAGTATACTGTGTACTTTTCCCCCCTTGGATGGTTTAAAATAACCATCACAACTGTTCCTCCTACAAAGCAAGTACAAAGTAGTAGTACTTCTGCTTGAGGCTTTTTTATTTTCCTGTGGTCTTACCACCACCTCTCGCAAAAGGTTCTTATCATGGCCCTCAGGTTTGTATTAAGTCCACTGGCATTAGTTTTCCATTTCTTCTCTCATTTACCAACTTCCAAACCCATATCTGATACAGAGCGGTTTTGATATTATGGAGTGCTCCTGCGTATGGGAATGAATTTTTGCTCCTCCCGCAGTTCCTCCCTCCGTCAGCAGCCTGTTTAAAGAGAGATGCGGTGTGGAACATCGGTATGCGGTGTGGAACGGCGTGAAATATGTGAAATATGATAGGCCCCACTATTTGCTCTGTGCTCTATGAGGTAGGATGGAACAATTTCAAGTACTCGCCAAACCAAGCGGAATACAAATTTTCTCCATATGATTCCAGATGATATTGAAAAGATCTCAGAGATAGAAGTTTCAATCATTGCGCTCTATCTTCAGCAGAAAATAACAACATTAATTGAAAAAAAAAGCTTTTTTTATTTTTTAAACTGTAGACGACATGCGACACAGTTTATAGTCAGAAAAAAAGGTTATTGAAAGAGTTTAAATACAATTTTAAAGTTCTATAATAATAAAAAAAATAAATTTAAATGTAGCATACATAACCCCAATGCATATTGTAAAATAAATACATACAACCCAATGCATATGTGTATTAAAATACATTTTGGTCAATCCAGTGCGTACTGTGAAACACTTAAATATATGGCACATTACATACTGTGCAAATGTATAAATATATACCTCAGTACATACTGTGCAGTGTATAAATATACAGCTCAGTGTACTACAAAAGCCATAAATGTACATGTTTATACATTACTGTGAAAGGTATAAATATATAAATATATAGCTCAGTGTATATTGTGAAATATATAAATATATAGCTCAGTGTATACTGTGAAATATCTAAATATATAGCTCAGTGTATATTGTGAAATATGTAAATATATAGCTCAGTGTATACTGTGAAATATCTANTAGCTCAATGTATACTGTGAAATCTATAAATATAAAGCTCAGTGTATATTGTGAAATCTATAAATATAAAGCTCAGTGTATACTGTGAAATATAAATATACAGCTCAGTGTATACTGTGAAATATATAATTATATATCTCAGTATATACCGTGAAATCTATAAATATACAACTCTCTGCATACCATCACATACAAAAATGAATATATAGCTCAGTGTATACCACAAGATAAGTAATATGTAATTTTACTCAGTGCACACTGTGACACAGAACCCTTCACACTGCAAATATATATATATGTATGTATGCGTGTGTGTGTGTGTGTGTGTGTGTGTGTGTGTGTGTGTGTGTGTGTAGTCCACTAGTTTAAAATAAGACCAAATTGAAGTGAAATGTTTTAAAGAGCAAAATTTTAAGCTTCGATGTTTTAATTGATTTTGGGACTCTATAATACCCAGAGAGATATAAATAAATATATAGCTCAGTGCCTCTGCAGACACATCCACTGCTTGGCCTGACTAATAGCCGTATCTAAATGTCAGCAGAGAAAAACAGATGCCTTGAACGCGGTGTGGTATTTTGGATGGCGGCTGAAAATCAATGCCTCATATTCGGCGCTCTCCAGTGATTCATCGGCGAGTGTTTTCCCAGGCCTCGCTCTGTAGGCAGAGATTTCTTAATGAGCATGACTTTGGGGAGAACGGCTCTCTGGCCCACTCATAGTCCACGCGCTCATTCACATACACATGCACAGACGTCCGCATGCATACGCAAAACGCGTACGCATGTGCATACACAAATAAACACGCAGCCCAGATGCCTCCTACATATGGTAGCTCATTACTAAAAATACTACAGTGATATCTGCCCACATGCACGGTCACCTCGAAACGAGGAGGGGGAAAAAATCATCCAAAATGGGCTTATTTTATACCTTTCTGTGATATAAATGAATGCTTGAATATTCCCTCACTCCCATGTTAATGGCTTAGACAGACAGTGGCACTTTGCTCTTCAGAGTCTTCAACAGGCGTGCGACGCTGCATGGAAATGTGTGCATAACGAGCTTCATTATCAGTTTGATCTCATGTTAGTGCCCATCATTAGTTTCAGTCTGAAATGGAAACAGATGAGCTGCTTTTTGAGCACTCATAAATACCTCCACTCCATTGCTCATCCTCTATAACGCACTGCACGCACTTCAGTCGCTTCAGGTCATGCACGCTCAGGCTGGAAATAACGCTCAAACAATGATGCCGACTCGTTTTTTTCCCCCTCCTTTTGTTATTTCTTTCCTTCCTTCTTTCCCCAAGAAGTCAGCACACGGTGTGAAGGAGT
>JAVGWN010001433.1:0-12402 GCA_034552555.1 Semaprochilodus insignis | reverse complement strand
ACACTCCAGAATCTGGTGGAAACCTTCCCAGAAGAGTCACAAAGGGGGCCAGCTCCATATTAATGCCCATGGTTTTGGAACGTGATGTCCAACAAGCTCATGTAAAGACAAGAAAAACAAACTGCAGAAACCTTGCCCCGGTCCAAGATCCCAGGCAGGATTTTTTCCGTCTTGTAAACGTGAGGTTAGAAGCTGGTTTTTAGTTTTATAGCCTTATATGAACAGGATTTTCTAAACAACACTCTCAATCTGGCTGAAAGTGAGTGGAGAATAAGTTAAACAGATCCTGGATATCTGTAAACACGCCGGCTACGGCTTCAGCTCGTCATGAAGCGGCATGGCATGTCTTTGTGCTGTAGCCGTTTCAGTAAACAAAGATTTAGTGGCACTCGGAAAAGAAGTGATGCTCGATAAATATTTAATCAGCCTCGTATTTGTTATGAGGCTTGATACAGTGAGAACGAGGCTATGAATCATCATATTATCATATTCCAGGACACATATTTCCACTGATAAATTACTCCAGGATGAATAATAACATGCTTGTGGCCAGCAGCTCAAGCCAAACCAAACCATCAAACCATCCTGCCTGAGGTTTAAAGAAGAACGTCGCACCTGTGTTGTTTAACCCCTTAAATGGACTTCTGACAATGTGTCATCCATGTCCCAGCTTGTACAGTCCACATGCTGCAAAAAGTGGCCTGTTTTGAATTTACTGTTTTTGTGATGTCACAAAGCACATTTGTTGTACTTCAAAGTCTGCTTTCACACATTCACATATAGACTGAATCAGTCATAAACACATTATGTCGTAATGCTGTGTGTGCTTTGTGAGAATACAGCTTATAAAACTTACAAGTATAAACATTTACACATACGGCCTGAATTATTACAGACACGACCGCTTAGTTATGAATACGGATCGGAAAGTGAGAAACGACTGTCAAAAGTTCGTCATTGGAGTCACGGGGAAAAAAAGATTCGAGTTGAGGACCAATCGATTCGGCACAGTGCGCATGCGTCTTCGCTGGCGTCCCGTGTAGTGAAGCACGACTCGGGGTTTCCTGGAATCGACTCTGACTCTCGACTCGATGGAATCCTTGACTCAGTTTCACTCGCCTCAGTTGTAATGTCCCCTTTCATCGACTACGAGGGAAAAACATGGAGTCAACTGAATCGAATCTCAGAATTTCGACTCTTACAAGCCAATTGGCCAAAACTCGACTCGAAGAATCGACTTTTTTGGAATCGATTCTTCATCAATGGTCCTGCTGTCGACTGTTGACGGGCCGTATGATGGAGTTAACGGCAGCTCCACTCAGGTACAGTTTGTATTCGTTTCTCTGTCGAGCAAAACAGTTTGACGAGAAGTTATTTCAGATTGTTTAAGGTTTTGGTCTCCGTAACTTTATATAGTGTGTTGTCGTCGTAATCTTTGAGGGTAAGAGCGATATATGGCGCAGGCTAAACACAGTGGCGTTGTTTAAGTTTAGTTTCTCCTAACTCAGTGTTTTAGTACCGAGGAGCTTCCAGAATCGGTCAGCTTCCAAAAACCGGAGTCGAGTTTTACCACACGGGACGCCAGCGAAGACGCATGCGCACTGTGTCGAATCGATTGGTCCTGTACTCGATGCATTTTGCCTGTTTCTCAGTTTTCGATCTGTGTTCAGAACTAAGAGGTCGTGTTCGTAATAAGTTGTATTCTCACCAACACACACAGCATTACGACATAATGTGTTTATGCACAATTCAGTCGATACGTGTATGTATGAAAGCAGATGTCTGTTGTGTTAATGTTTGTTTGTTAATGAACGAATGTGGAAAAATACGCACCACTTTTTGTGCCACTCCATGTGCTGACCCATGCTGTTTTTTCTAGCAGGGCACTTTTACTCTCTATTCATATATATTTTGAGTGTACATATTATGTAATTAATCCATTTATTAATTAATTATGTTTACATAAATGTCCCTGTTCCAGTGACTGTTAAAACTAGCCCACTGACAAATTCGCTCATATTCTTTTAAACCTTATTGTGGAAAAACTAAAATGGTGTTAAGTGGTGCCCTCCTCTTTCCCTTACCGCTGCATGATGGTCAGGGCCTGTATGGTGCTGCAGACAGAGACTGGGCTGAAAAGCTCTGGAGATTACATAACAGGAGAGCCCATGTCAGAGCCGCAGTCTTTAGAGAGGAGAAGCTGCTCGCAGCGAGGGGAAAACAGCACTATGAGAAACGCAGTGGTTCCCATCTCTCTCTTCTCTCTTCCTCCTCTCTCTCTTCCCACGCTCCCCTCACAGCCAGGGGCCGGTCGCTCTACAAACATGCTCGCTCTGCCCTGCTGGTCCAGCCACTTCTGATGAGCTACTCGCATGAGGCTGCTCTCAAAAAGATGACCCAGGGGAGCTGCTTGACCTCCAAACCCAAAACACATTGACATGTAGTTCCCTTGCGTCGGATGATAAGGTAAGTCCACTTGAATTGGGTTAAAGGGGAAGTCCACTGATATTTCAAAATTCCTGCAGACTTCAGTGGCTGAGATGCAAACGAGTCATTCAGGTTAGTTTGTGCTGGAGTGGCTCATAGTAGAGAAGCTTACAGATGCTGATTACTTTACAGTGGTGGTGATGGGAACCAGGGGTCACCATGTCTACAACACAAATACAGAGATATCATTGAGTTCAGTGAGTTTCTGACTTTTTTAATCTAATGTTGATGTGTAGCATTGCATCCCGTATATATATCCATCCATCCATCTTCTTGTATCGCTTAATCCAGTTTGGGCCACCGGTTGCAGAAGGGAAAGCATAGAAGCCTAGACGGCCCTGTTCCCCGCATCTTCCTCCAGCTCGTTCTGGGGATGCCCAGTGGTTCCCAGGCTTGCTCAGAGATATAGTCCCTTCAGCAGGTCCTGGGACGACCTCTGGGTCTTGTCCCTGTTGGCCGTGCCTGATAAACCTCCAACGGGAGAGCATCCAGGGGGCATCCGAATCAGATTCCCGAACCGCCTCAATAGGCTCCTTTTAATATGGAGGAGGAGCACTGACTTTTTGTGATGAAGTCGCAGGTAAGGCACAGTAGGATGGTGCACCAGCTTTGACGTTCACGTTTCCCCTCCGCTGCTGGTTTGAAGGGTCAATTGTTGCACTCCATGTGCAGACGTGCTGTAGAGTTAAAACCCCATACAGTTTTACGGAGTTGCACGTGCTCTTCAGCATGCAGCAGCGTAAACTAAGCAGTGCAGGGTGGAGGATTGGGACGCAGCCCATGTGCTTCCTGTGCGAACAGAGCAGCCCTTCTTCCCTGAGCACAAAGCATGCAGGTAGGCCACACAGAAGACACAGAGGCTCTACTTTGAGCTCCTCCTAGACGGCTGAGCTCGTCATCCTATGGAGTGTGGCCCTCAAACCTGAGGAAAAAGCTCCACCACTTTCCGCCACTTGTATCCTCAATCTCATTCTTTCGGTCATTACCCAAAGCTCATGATCACAGGTGAGGGAGGGGATGTAGACTGACGGGTAAGCAGAGAGCTTTGCCTTAAAAACACTTATATGCAATTTTCATATGTTATTCATTTAGCTTAAACTTCCAGTGAGGGAGCTTTAGAGGTGGACGTCTGGTTCCCATCACCACCATTGTAAGCAAACGGGACAAAATTTTGAAAAAGTGGGTGGCGTTCTCCTTTGAATTGAATTCATCCATTGACAGCAAAAGAAAACCGAGAAGGTTCTTGATGTAAAAGGCCTTCAGATGTTCCGAGAGGTTTGTGAGTCTTCAGGGAAAACCTTTTGACAGCTCCTCTCCCTAAGCAGATATGACTATGCAGTGATCAAACTCAGTATTTTTAAACTCTGCTCCACACGGGGGTTATTTTTGCACGGTAGGACTGTAGGACGCCAAACTGTGACGTTTCTGCAAGTGTCTGCCAGGAATGTTGTTGATAAAATGCCGTAATGGCTCAAAATCTGGCATTATGGTTTTTGTTAGAAGGGCTCAGGAAGGGTGCTGCTTGCTGTGGAGCAATTGAAACATTGTAGCATGAAATCCAGCCGGTGAAATGAGAAGTGACTGATAACAGGAACACAGGCCTACATACAAGAAGTCCCTGAATACAAGCGGACTGCATTATTAATCCATAGCCTCCCACACAGTCCCATAACTGGGGACACAGTCAAGCACGCTGACACACTGCATCCCATTTTAGGACACACACTCAGTCTTATGTATAATTAGGCACGATAGCACATGCACTGAACCCATTAAAGGGCCAATAGGCTTTTTTTTTAACCAAAGAGTTTTATGTCGTAAACAAACTTCGAGACATGCTATTCACTCCACAGTCTATATAGGCACTAAGCTGCAAACAGAGCACTTTTGAATTAAAGGGCCCATATGCTACATGCTTTTGGCATCTTAAATCATGTGTGCTGTTTAATGTACCAAAATTCATTTGTAACATTTTCCAACCTTTTTTTAATTGTTAACATTAAATGGGCTGTTTTTGTTACTGTGCCTTTAAGAACTGATATACACTCACCACCAAAAGAATAGTTGCATCCAGAAGGAGGTGTGGGATTGCAGTGTTACTGGGAAGGAAGATAAAGGTTACCAGGAACAATAAATGATGATTAATTTAGACTGATATGATCAATATTTACTGAGCTACACATACAGAAGTAGTGTCTCTCAGTATGGTGTCGGACCGCCGTGTTTGCTAACAACAAGCCAGACGTCTTGGCATGAAGTTGTAGAGGTTCCTAATGGTGTCCTGTGATAATCCATCCCATGCAGCTTGAATATTCTCACACAGTTCCTGCAGCTTGTGTGCTAGGGGTAGAGGTGGCACGACACCAGGCCTTCTGGACGTGTGACACGCCTCCACACACAGATTCGTTGGTCGTCTCCACCAAGACAGAAGCAGGACTCGTCACTGAAGATGACCCTCTGCCATTCTGAGTCACTCCATGACAGACACCATTGCAGTCTTTGGTGAGGTTGACGTGGTGTTAAGGGCAGTCGTCGTAACGGTCTGCATGCATGTAGTCCTGCGTGGTGCGGCTGTCTGCCAATGGTGCTGGCACTAACAGGATGAGTCATGGAGGACATCACTGCTCGCTGAATGTCCATAGTCATAGCTGTTGGGTCAGTGTGTTTGAGGTTCATGGTATGTCAGTACTATGTACTGAACTCTCCTTATTACACTATACCAATGTAAATACAGTTTTACAGTCTATGGCATTCTGTGTGGTGTACTTGCAGTGTGACTTCCATATATGGACTTGGCAGTGAATGGTGGTTTTGAAATGTGTGTTTTTAGCAATGCTTGCATATGACTTTCAAAAACCCTTTAATTGTTTGTGTGATGTGACAAAAAGTTTTTTTCTTGTGTAGGATGTGTAATGTGACTGGGGTGTTCCAGCTTTTGCATTAACAGTTGTTATAAGTTATTATAAGTTACAGTTAGGTTATAAGATGAATACCACAGTCGAGTCACATATTTATGACCACTTCCTACTTATTACTGCCTACATAGCTCATGAAAGAAGTCACGTTTTGGTGACGTTCTCCGGGCCCACTTATCCATATGGAAGGCAGTCTGAACCGATTTGGGTATGAATCCATCCTTGCAGAACACATACACCCATACATGCTGATTGTCTTCCCTGGGGCGGATGGGATCTTCCAGAAAGACAGTGCAGCATGTCACACGGCTAGGAATGTCCGACATTGGTTGGGAGAGGATGACCAAGACTTCCAAGTACTACCCTGGCCCCCTAATTCCCCAAACATGAACCCAACTGAGGATCTGTGGGACCACCTTGATTGTCGAGTTAGCTCTATGGATCCTCCCCCACGCACCCTCCATCAGCTGTGAGATCCACTGCAGTCAGCATGGCTCCTGTGACAGCCTACCAGGACCTTACTGAGTCACTCCCAGCCCGTCTAGCTGCTGTCTGTGCTGCACACGGCGGTTACTCTGGGTATTAGGTCATAATAATGTGATTCGGCTGTGTGTATGAATGAAGCAGCTTGGTTAATAACTTCTGCAGTCTGCAGTACTTGCTGTTTCTACTTTTGGAGCTCTTCTCCTACCATTGCTCCTCCAGTGAAAGCTCTAGGTCTGGAGGAGGTGAGGAGGCTCCTGCATCTGTAGGAACTGTTTCATTACAGCTGGGTGGTGCCACTAATGAGAACATAGCAGTGGTAATGATAACCCTAGAATTTATACATCCGCCCCGTAGGACTCCAGAAGTCTCAGTGGGTGGTGCACCTTAACGGGCCAGCCATACATCACAATGAGGAGTTTCTGACTTCTGGGTCAAGCGATAGTGCTGTAGTATCTGTAAGGAACAGCTCTTATTTTCTGTCCTCTCCAGGGAGGAGCAGTAAACAGACAGGGTCGGAAATTAGCACTGACGATTACGGGGCGATTATGGCCTCCTGGATTTGATTTTCAGAAGTATGTTGGAGCTGTATGAGGGATTTATATGAGGACAACATTTTATACTTTGCCCTTGGCCCTGCTTACAGTGAACCTGAAATCTGAACTGACCTTTTTTAACCTTGTTAGTTTAAGTCTATATACTGTATATATACATATATAGAACCAAAGATAGATAGATAGATAGATAGATAGACTGTAGTCCATCTGTTTCTCTGTATACTTTATTACCCTGTTCTTCAATGGTCAGGACCCCCACAGGACCACCACAGAGCAGGTATTATGTGGGTGGTGGATCATTCTCAGCACTGCAGTGACACTGATGTGGTGGTGGTGTGTTAGTGTGTGTTGTGCTGGTGTGAGTGGATCAGACACAGCAGTACTGCTGGACACCTCAGTGTCACTGCTGGACTGAGAATCGTCTACCAAACAAAACCATCCAGCCGGCAGCGTCCTGTGGGCAGCATCCTGTGGGCAGCGTCCTGTGGGCAGCGTCCTGTGACCACTGATGAAGGACTAGAGGATGACCAACACTGCACTGCAGCAGCAGATGAGCTATCGTCTCTGACTGTACATCTACAAGGTGGACCAGCAAGGTAGGAGTGTCTAATAGAGTGGACAGTGAGTGGACACAGTGTTTAAACACTCCAGCAGCACTGCTGTGTCTGATCCACTCACACCAGCACAACACACACCAACACACCACCACCACGTCAGTGTCACTGAGAATGACCCACCACCCACATAATACCTGCTCTGTGGTGGTCCTGTGGGGGTCCTGACCATTGAAGAACAGGTTAATAAGGTATACAGAGAAACAGATGGACTACAGCCAAACAAGTTGAATAAAAATCTGAATCCATCTTTGAACTTCAGATTTTTGTCTTTCGGTGGCGTGTCGCTCTACTGCTTTAATGCCACTCGAGCTGACATGGATCAAGTCCACCTGAGAGGAGTTGGAACATGGGCTTTAGTTGAGGGAATCCAAAATAAATCTGACCATTTAGTACAAATACCATGGTCAGTTGCACAAATGGGCTTCAGTGTGAATAAGACCTAGTCATCGTGCAGGATATCAAATACATTCAAGATTCAAGCGTTTATTGTTATATGCACAGAGAAACAACCAGTTGCACTGTACAATGAAACTCTTACTCTTCACCAGCTCCCGGACTACAAGTACCAAACAATTACAATATACATACTAGTACTAAATAAGAAAGAAAGGACTAGAGAGAAGAAAAACAGATATGTATGTATATAAATTAGGAAAATGTACAATATATGCTATATAGGACTGAAAGATATAGAAGCAGAACACATGTACGGTATGTGGTATTAGTGCAAATAAATGACAGAACTGTGCAATAGCAGCCAAATATAGATTCAAGTATCCTTATTAAGTATACATGTACCATACAAACAGTGTACACATGCAGTATAAACAGAATAATACTGGTCCTTATATATAAGTGATACATTCATCATTGTACATACAGCTCTGGAAAAAATTAAGAGACCACTGCAAAATTATTATTTATATGTATATGTTTGATTAAAATGAACATTGTTGTTTTATTCTATAAACTACTGACAACATTTCTCCAAAATTCCAAACAAAAATATTGTCATTTAGAGCATTTATTTGCAGAAAATGAGAAATGGTCAAAATAACAAAAAAGATGCCGTGCTTTCAGACCTCAAATAATGCAAAGAACACAAGTTCATATTCATTTAGAAACAACAATACTGATGTTTTAACTCAGGAAGTGTTCAGAAATCAATATTTTCAATCGCAGCTTTCATACGTCTTGGCATGGTCTCCACCAGTCTTTCACACTCTTTGCTTTTGGGTGACATTATGCCACTCCTGGCGCAAAAATTCAAGCAGTTCAGCTTTGTTTGATGGCTTGTGACCATCCGTCTTCCTCTTGATTCCATTCCAGAGGTTTTCAATGGGGATCAGGTCTGGAGATGACAGGGTCTTGATCTGGTGGTTCTTCATCCTCACCTTGATTGACCTAGCTGTGTGCCATGGAGCATTGTCCTACTGGAAAAACCAGTCCTCCGAGTCGGGGAACATTGCCAGAGCAGAAGGAAGCAAGTTTTTCTTCCAGGATAACCTTGTATGTGACTTGATCCATGCCTCCTTCGCAAAGACGAATCTGCCCGATTCCAGCCTTGCTGAAGCATCCCCAGATCATCACCGATCCTCCAACAAATTTCACAGTGGGTGCAAGACACTGTGGCTTGTACGCCTCTCCAGGTCTCCGTCTAACCATTAGACGACCTGGTGTTCAGAGAAGATGACCCTACTCCAGTCCTCTATGGTCCAATCCTTATGGTCTTTTGCAAACCTCAGCCTGGCTCTTCTTTGCTTCTGATTGATGAAGGGCTTCTTCTAGCTTTACATGACTTGAGCCCTGCCTCTAGGAGCCTGTTTCGAAGTGTTCTTGCCATGCACTTCACCCCAGCTGCCACTTGCCATTCTTTTTGTGGGTCACTTGATGTCATCCTGCGGTTGTTGTCTGACATTCGAATAAGTTGACGGTCGTCCTGATCAGTGGATAGTTGATTTCGCCCTCTGCCGGGCTGTAGCTGTGTTGTCCCCAATGTCTGCTGCTTGACCTTGTTGTAATGACCTTCCGTCTTAGAAATTTTAAGGATGGAAGCAACAGGACACTCACTGTATCCTTCTGCCAGTAAAGCCAAACTTTTCTTGTCAGCTCTTTTGGCATGGTCAGTTGTTATTTATTAATTTAAATTTCAATTACTTTTGAGCTATTTCTAGCACTTTCTTTGCCATCCAGCTTGTCCTATAGCAAGAGGATAGTGATGACCACAGCAGTGTTTTTATACGTTTCCTCGTTAAGTAAGATTTGGTTCAGGTGATCACCTCATCAGAACCACATTCAGTAGAATGAGGTGTACTGGTGTGTTGGAATTCAACTGACACTGGAATGGAATGGCTGTCATACATGTAGAGATGCTGATTTTAGAAAACTTTGCAGTGGTCTCTTAATTATTTCCAGAGCTGTACATCATCAATCAATTAATCAATCAATATTTATTTGTATAGCACTTTTTACAACTAATGTTGTCTCAAAGCAGCTTCACAGAAAAGCAGTTTATATAAAGGAAAAGAAAAAGAGTCCATGTGCAGACCTAGGGAAGGGAAATCCGGGTCCAAGCCCTCCGTGAGCAAGCCAGAGCCAACAGTGGCGAGGAAAAACTCTTGTTAGTGTAAGAGGAAGAAACCTCAAGAGGAACCAGGCTCGAGCGGGGAACCCATCCTCCTCAGGTCGATCCCGGTTGAGGAGAGAAAGACAGAGCTAACAGGAAAAGCAGCTTAGAGCATCTATTAGATACAGTCTGATTAATCCAGGAGGCAGGAATTGCAAAGGTTCTCAGTTTAAGTGAGAGATAGAGTTCATGATCAGAGCCAGAAGCTGGCGGCTCTATTTCGGTCATTGTAGTCGTTGTAGTCAATCGTACATCATCGTATCTTCATCACTAAGTTTCCTTATTTCAAGATTCGTTTACATCGAACACTTTCCTCGTCGATTTGTTTCCATATTTGGTACAGTGGCATGTTTACCCCACAACTGCATTCATCTATGCAGGTGGCCCCGTGGGAGCCTCTCTTTGAGGGGCATTATCAGGTAAATATGTTTACCACAGATTACATTATTCACATTCACATGTCATTCACACGCTGTACATTTGTTTGCACCCCCCACAACGTTCTCACCGAGCTACCAGCGTGTGTTCCAGCATGCCCATGTAATTTTCTCTGAATCTCTATGAGGGAAAAAGAACCGACAGTCTGTTTCAATTGCATAGAACCGGTTTCCTGATGTGACGTTAGGTGCCTTGTACTAAATTGGTTGTCACAGGTAATAGAAGTTCATTTCCAGCTGCTCTTTTTTCCATGCTGGTGAAATGACTATCCCGAGAAAAGGAACGTTTATTATTATCTTGTGCTTTTGCTGGGGGCACATTGGCTTTGGTGCGTGAACGACCTTCAGGTGAGGAGCCCAACACGTTGTCCTGCGGCATTAGTCCGGTGCGCGGACCTCCGCAGCAAGGACACACATGGAGGTGTTCTGCATTGTTCTGTTATTGCTATTATTTAGCTAGGACCAGAGAAAGGCTTTAAATCAGATTATGTGTTGACCAGGAGATGGTGTATAAGGCTGACGGTACTCTTACTTCTGTGTTTTGTAGCGACCGGATCCCTCTTATCCACGATGGTAGATCTTTCAGAACTGCCTGGCGTCCTATAGCACATGCTGGACATCCCCGCCAAGGTAAATATAAAGGTTTGTGTTTGTACTGTGATGACCGATACACGTCCCTATCGGCGAATTCCCAAAGCACAATAGGACGAATGACGAACCAATGCTGTGGTTCCGTATTTTTGGTGCTCCGTGTTGTCACATGGTTGGGAGAGATAAGAGTGAAATCAATTAACTCTCGCAAAACTCTCGTCCGCTTGTCATGACTGCAAATTGAATTTCTCTGCGGTAGTATTTCAGCTTGCAGTTTTTGACAAGAGGGTTGTTGCAACCCCGCCGCCCATTGCCGGAGGGTTACTCGGCAGCTGAAAAAGCACAAGTAATCATTAAACCACGGCAAAAAAAAAATTCACATTTCACTTCCACAAAAGCAGAAATGCGGCAAACGCCTTTACGTCCTAAAAAACAGGAGAGAGGGTGAAAGAGGGGAGGGAACCAAACCGCACCCCCCACCCCCCAGACCCCAGAAAGCCAGAATCTCCCTTGGCAGGCACCAGCCCCCTGCGCCTCATCTGTCAGAACGTCACGCTTGCTCGCTCGGTTCAATTCTCATTTCGCTCTTTATCGCAGACCAGTGAAGCCTGTGCTGAGGAATTATCTGCGGCGAGAACCTGCGCCGGGCTGATAGGGAGCCGCAGAGCGAGGAGGAGGGACAGGAGGGCCACCGCAAGGTGAGCGTCGAGTCGGGGGGGAAGGGACACCGGAGGCTGGTCTGCCCGAGATGCCTTCGTCCACCATGCAGATGCTCGCCTTCATCCTGGCATTGCTCGGGGTCCTGGGCGCCACCGTGGCCACTCTGCTGCCCAACTGGAAGGTGAGCGCCGATGTGGGTTCCAACATCATGACGGCGATCTCGCAGATGCAAGGGCTCTGGATGGACTGCACCTGGTACAGCACCGGAGTGTTCAGCTGCACTCTCAAGTACTCCGTCCTAGCCTTGCCTGCTTACCTCCAGACTGCCCGAACCACCATGGTCCTCTCTTGCATGATGGCCACTTTGGGGCTCTGCCTGGCCGCCCTGGGGCTCAAATGTACCCAGTGGGGGGGCAGCCACCGCTCCAAGGGACATACAGCCCTAGCCGCAGGGGGTTGCTTCGTCATTGCCGGAGTCTTGTGCCTCGTCCCTGCGTCCTGGTTCACCAACGAGGTCATCACCACCTTCCTGGACTCCAAAGTGCCCAAAAGCAGTAAGTATGAGCCAGGGGGAGCTGTATATGTCGCGTTCGTTTCTGCCGGGTTCTTCTTAGCCGGAGGCGTGATTTTTTGCCTGTCATGCCCGAGAAGAAGAAACGGTCCACTGGAGTCTGGCTCGTCCCACCCAGACAAGCTATTACGGCAGGTGGTAAATGACCGGCACAAACAGAAGCAGCACCGGGAACAGCAAAGTCAGACTGAGCCGCAGGAGCAGCAGCACAAAGAGAAAACGACGCACCAGGAGAAGCTCCAGGTGGACGAGATGCAGCCAGACCAGCCCAAGCCGGAGAAGTCCCAACTGGAGCAGGAACAGCAGTACTACTCGCCGTCCAGGAAGCGACTTGAGGACACCAAGGCTGTATACAGCCTGCAGGATTACGTGTAAAGACCCAAAAGTGGGTAAAAGCCAGGGAATAATGTTCCTCTCTTTGTGAGGAGGAGGAGGAGAAATGGAAGCAGCAGCAGCAG
>JAVGWN010001432.1:0-12404 GCA_034552555.1 Semaprochilodus insignis | reverse complement strand
TATATATATATATATATATATATATATATATATATATATAGAAAGGTTAATGAGTACGACTGAAGGTTGATTAACTCAGCAGTAGGAGGTCTGGCCTATAAAGTCATCAGACATCATACACAACATACACAACATACCACACCTGTGGTTTCCTGTGTTGTACATATGTTTATATTTATGCGCTCCGTATATTTATGCGATCCCTTTTTCAACATAAGCACTGCCTAAAATCGTCACTTAGGGCTCTGCTCGGGAGGCGCCTTTTGAACAGTTTTTCATCAGTCTCCGTGTCTGAAACACTCACTCCCCACATCTCACCTTCTTCGCCCCCCAAACTCCTCCACACCGGTCCCATCTTTCAGCCTGCTTTGATCCTGTGCTCTGCTTGCTGCCCCCCACCCCCTTTCCCCGTGCTGGAATTGGTTTGATGTAGGACAGAGCTGCCTGCACAGAAGGATGAGCATGCAGCAAGCCTCGCTCTGACTGTAGGAGATTCATGTTTTATTTACCTCAGCTCTGAGACAGCACTCCAGCTCTGCCACTGCAGTGACAAATGTACCACGCTCTCTCTCTCGCTCTCTCTCTCTCTCTCTCTCTCTCTCTCTCTCTTCCTCTTACTGTCTCTCTATACCGTGTGCCGTTAGCACAAATGCTAATATTCTCTTATACACTACCATCTTCATGCTGGAGCTCCTGTTGGAAGGGAAATGGGTGAGAATGCATTGATGTCAGTGTGCCTGCTGACTGGAGACACTGGCGTAACTAGCAGCTGTGCAGACGGGCAAATCGCACTGGAGCCGGCAGAACGAACAAGGCCTGTGGCAACTGGGCCTCCTAACATCGTTATATCACTGCTTATGCCGTTTTACACCCATGACTCCTGGGTAGCTATGGGAACTTGAAACGTGGCTACAGAGAGTTCAAACCCCAGGGAACCTCAATCTGAGTCCCTCTGGACCACCGTATACATGTACAAAGTATGCCTTATGAATACCTTCCCTAAGTCTAATACACATCTGCTGTATTTCATCATATTTCAGTCCTCTCCAGGTAAACTGGGTGGTCCTAATCTTGGGTAATGCTTCTGCAAGTGTTCCCCTGACCAATCACAAGGCTGACATCTCTAGCCCCGCCCACACAGAACAGTTTCAGAGTCAGAGAAGCTAAGCGAGCTAAAGCTAACCAGCCTAACCAATAGCTAAGAAGCTAGACTTCCTGTCTGTAGCTGCCTGTCACCCATTTACTCATTTATCTGTCACCAACATTTTTCCTTCATCCGTTCATTCCTTTATCCATCACTAACATTGTTCCTTCATGTGCAAGCTCCATACTGGGGATAAACATAACTTGATAATGGTGTCTCTGTTTGTGCAGATATCCGGGGCATCCAGGACTTCCTGGACAAGTCGTCCCAGCAGGGCATGGACGTGTCCCTGCAGAAAGTGGAGTCTAACATTAACATGATGATCACCGGGATGTTCCGCACCATGAGGGTGGAGGAGTTACACCGCTACAGAGACACGCTGCGCAGAGCTGTTCTCTTCATGAGTCCCGGCAGTGCCAAGGCCTTCATTACAGAGGTACGATGCCCAGTCATATGCTCACTCTCACCTGTACACTACTGTTCAAAGGCTTGGAATCACAGTTGTCAGGAATATGAAAGCAGGTCTTTTGCAGGTACATGTCTAAAATGATTCAAATGTGATGCTAATACTTTTAAACCTATTATGTTTTAAGCCATTTGGAGGATGCCGTAAAAAATCAAGCAATTCCAGAAGCGTCCAGAATGATGGACAGAGCTGTAGATGATTCCATCACAGAGACAGTGATACATATGATAACATAAAATTATCATCCAGAATACCTTAGGAAAAAGTGATGACATCACGAGGAAGATAGTTTACAAGAGATGCAAGAACTTTGATGACCGGTCAGAAGTTTGGGTACACCCGCAAAATTTTTATCAAATTTAATAAATGACGATATCATACTATAAAAATATCATATGGGATTATGCTGTGATCGAGAAAATGATCTAATCAGGCTTGTGCATGGACCTTTGGGAAGTAAGGCCTCAACATGAACACGTGTTAAACTTTATACAGTACAACTGAATTTACTGTACATTGCAATCATTCTTTTTAGGAGCAACAATGGGGGGGTCACTATATTTTCAGCAGCCAACAAGCATTCAGCACATGTGAAACTAGAAAAACAGTCCAGGTGACTTCCTATGAAGTTGCCTGACAAAATGCCAAAGTACAGTGAGATCAGGCCACTTTTAACATCTCTAAAATACACTCATCGTTTAAAGGAACAGCTGCACCCAGTAGGAGTGTGGGATTGCAGTGCTATTGGGAAGGAAGATAAAGGTTACCCGGAACAATAAATGATGATACATTTAGACTGATATGGACAATATTTATTGAGCTACACATACAGAAGTAATGTCTCTCAGTAAAAGTACTAAAGTATTTACCTTCAAATATATGAAGTGTGGAGAGTAAACATAGCACGATTTATTCTGGCTCTAATGTCCTATTATCATTTCTAGAACAAGACTCTTAATCAGCTCAGTGTAGGTGAAGAGACTCTAGTGTCACTCTCGTACACTAACGCATTACACTTACTGAGGTACTGTACACCAACATGCTACTTCCAGTACACTAACGCATTACACTTACTGAGTTACTGTACACCAACACACTACGTACAGTACATTAACACATTACACTTACTGAATTACTGTACACCAACACACTACTTACAGTACACTAACGCATTACACTTACTGAGTTACTGTACACCAACACACTACTTACAGTACACTAACGCATTACACTTACCGAGTTACTGTACACCAACACACTACTTACAGTACACTAACGCATTACACTTACCGAGTTACTGTACACCAACACACTACTTACAGTACACTAACGCATTACACTTACCGAGTTACTGTACACCAACACACTACTTACAGTACACTAATGCATCACACTTACCAAGTTACTGTACACCAACACACTACTTACAGTACACTAACGCATCACACTTACCGCGTTACTGTACACTAACACACTACTTACAGTACACTAACACATTACACTTACTGAGTTAACACTAATACATTACACTTACTAAGTTACTGTACACCAAGACACTACTTACAGCACACTAACACATTACACTTACTGAGTTAACACTAATACATTACACTTACTAAGTTACTGTACACCAACACACTACTTAGTGTACAGTAGTTACTGTACACCATGTCTAATTTCGGCCCAGGATTTATATAAGACTCCATGATTTCTGTTTAATAGAGTAATAACTAAATGCTATATTATGGAATGTTTAAACAATGTAGGTACTAATGTTAGTGCTTATGCTTAGTCATGATGCTCATGCCTACCTTTGGAAACACTCTTGTAACACTGCATTCGGTTTATTAGAAACAGTCACTTTTCTCAGATGGGCTCAGCAGGTCTGCGTTTGGTGAACTCTCATATTTGATATGAATATCGGGCTATATGACTTAATAAGTCATCCAAAAGGAGTTAACCATTAAGGGACCACCTTTTTGAGTGCAGGAGGGTCTTGACCAGTGATTCCAAGCTATTGAATGGTAATGCACAGATATACACAGTGTACATGTGCACATCACTTCTCACCACATGGGCATTTTCTTTTACATGTTGAGGAAAGTGCTGCAGAAGAATTAATACCGCTTGTGCTACAACAGTCTGCTGTGCGTTATCTCCCCTGGCTCAGTCTTCAGGGTACCAAACTGACTGAGCACTGGCATAATATAGAGCATCAGTGACCAAGTTGGAGTGTTTTCATTTCAATTTCATAGTTTTCAGCATTTTGAATGTTGCTCATGGATGTATTCTCATTTGTCCGGAACGTTATTGGATTGCACGACATTCCTTTCTCCTGCTTTGTGAGTTTTGCTGGCGAGAGGCTTATTGTTCACTGAAATGAGCCAGTCTGTCATTTTAATTGAAACATGTCTTGCCCATGTTCTGATTGGCAATATATGTAAAGAAGCCATTTAATGGTTTTCCTTTCTGCGATAGCTCTCGCCGGGAATTAAACCATGGAGCCTTGCTTAATCTCACATGCTATTCTCGTTCTCCTTTAATTAAAAATCTTCTGTGAAAAGCAATCAAAATCCAATTCTGCCGCCGTGCCGAATAGGAGGCGACTGTCAATGGCGGATGGGGCTCCCACGGGCCGTGGTAATGACTCTATGGCCTGAGGTCTCTCCAGCGATGAGGGAAAGGTTGACTGGAGGAACCTCGCTTTAAGCTTTCCTTTATCCTGCTGGAGAAAAAGGTTAAACTGAGGCTTTGTTGTTTTCCTTAATTGCCTTGGTACGTAATCGCGGGAGCACGTTTTCCGCAGACGGTGTGTTTTGCCCGAGCGTGCCTTGGCGAAGCCCTTATGGCACGGAGCTCCTTATCCCTATACTGAGAGGGTTTTATGGAGAGGGAGCATGTTGTGCTGTTTGTAAACACCGCATTATGCGCTAAACGCATGATGAATGGCAGAGTGACATTTGTGGCCTCGTTGTTGCCCCTTGACTGCGCACGGTGGATATAGCCCGGGCTCCACTGCCACAGCGGGAAGGGCTATTAAACATCTGTTAGCTCGGCGAGCTAGCACCCCTTTCGTTCCTCAGTCTGCACATTCGGTGTCGTGGCATTTCGGCAATTCTGAGCGGGAATTCTCACATAAAACCCGCTCCATGCGCCTATTTTGGCTTATTTAAAAACCTCTGTCTGCTCGGCGAGGCAGGTTTTATGGGTAATGAGGGACGCTCTCTTTAGAGCCCCTGTCAGGAGCCGTTGGAACCTTTCCATCGCTGCCCAGGAATAGCCCTGAAGTTGCTGACATAAGGCTGCGGTAAATGCATATAATGCATGTTGCCCATATGACGCTGTTTGAGTTGAGGCATTACTGCTCATTACTGTACTTCCAAAGCCTTTTCTTCGGTGAGTGGTGAGTCAAAGCTGCCATGGCTGTTGCAGCGATTCTAATTGGGGCTTAGAAGGTTTGGTAGAAGGTTTTCTCAGGTCCTTTCAGGCAGCATACACATACTTCACAAAGCGGCTCCGGCACACGGCGGTCAATGAGCAGTGCCGAATAGTAATAGACTAAAGTATCCTGTATTATGTAATCTGATTACCTGTAATAAGAAGAGGACGCCTTTGAAATTGTGCCCAATCAGATAACAGATGCTTCTCTAAGGATTTCTTAGAGGGTAGATTACACATTAGGTAGAATAAGCTTATTCTGTAGCTGCTGTGTGTACATAATAATGGCTGTCTCACTATGACTGAACGTAAGCTCCCCAGACAAGGAAATCAACCACCTCTGTGATGTTCTAAGGGGTCATTTGGTTGAGGTGACAGTGAATTTGAACCACAGTGCCTGAATTGAGCTGCTGGACAACCAGGTTTTGCCTTTTCCTCATCATCTTAACAAGGAACATAACATTCCTATCCCTGTATTCCAAGATATGTACGTTGCTGGTACAAAACAAGATTAATCTTGCTCAAAGAATTGTTAAGTATAAGCCAGACATATGTGTGCCCTGTGAGGCCAGACATTGTTAAAAAGGGGTCATTTTTAATCATGTCATTAGTAATCAGTTCCAGATCCCATTTCTGTCCAATACTGGTGGTGAGCATGACCTACTCAGGTGGACAAGGGAAAAAAAATATGTCTAATAATTTACATTTTTATATATGCTTTTTTATATTCAGGTAATTTTCTTTCTGTAGTATTTGCTTCTATTTTCTTTCCTTTCTTAAGGAAATGTGGTCAGACTCAATTTTACATTTGCCAGCCAGAGTTATTGTGCTGCTGTAAAATAATACGCTGTTGCTCACAAACATCCTGTGCACAGACCATGACGAATTATGTCTCTGCTTATTTTTCCCTTCAATCATCACGGCCCTCGTTCTCCTTTGTGAAGCACCCAATCTCTGTCTTTCGGTACTACATTAGCAAAGTATAGCAAATTTCCTGGAAACTGCCCGGGGGGCTGACAAAGAGGGGCTGCTCTTGTGTCTAATAGTCCATCAGCGTAGTGTGTTGGAGGAGCTTTTATGAAGTAATATGGTCAGATGCTGTTTGAAGTGCAGTGGATGCCGGACCCAGATCAGGCAGTGCTGGTGTGTGCCCGTGCGGGTTAATTGCCCATGCGGCCCCTTTGTTTCAAGGCTTTAGCATCATAGACTGGTAACCAGTTGACAAAGCTCTGACCTATGTTGAATGAAAGGTATCCAATAGCGTTTAATACCTCCACCAACACCAACAACAGCTGTGATTTGATTTGGCATGGACTGGCAAAATCACATCTGCAGTTGGGCCAGATTTGGTGGATGCCTTCCCTGGCACAATTCCGAGGAGAATTCCCTGTAGACTGGGATTTTAGCCACTGCTGGTAGGAGCGCATGACCATACGCTTCCATACACCTGCAGATTCAGCTACTTCCTTCACACTATGGTCTTTGGCACACCCAAATGCAGTCACTCCTTTTAGCCAATCATTAACATCTGCTTTGGAGCCATTTACCACACATGGTACGAGACACTCACTGCACTGTAGCACCTCTTCTCAATCTATGGATCCTGTCACTCACACCCCGCAGGGATTTATAGCCCCATCATCCTCATGCAGCGGCATCTGCATGAAACAGAAGTTAACTCATTTGACTCATTTTCGTCCAGGGAGCTCATATAGAATAGTGTTAAGAGTTCTGTAAATCAACACTGAATACAGTTACGACTGTTAAGTCTATATGTAAAGCCCAGATTGATCTTCATTTAATTGTTATAGCCTAAAGAATGCTAAAGGAAACTGATTGTTTATCAGGCCCAGCATCAAAGGGTCATTTAGTTAGGTAATGGCCCACTCGACAATCATCATGGCCCACTAAACCCACTTCTTCTATGGCTTGGTTCTTAAACTGACTTGAAGTTTGATTTTACATTATATTTACGTTCTGTCTTCTTCTGTGAGTTTATTGGCCGGTTGAAATCCAATTACTGCCCGACTCATGTAGACCTGGAGTTTCCCGTTATCTGATTACTCAAGTGCATGTAAACGCAGTGACCGGATTACTGACAAAAATCAGATTTTCTGCATTTATCAGATTATTGAGTGCATGTAAACACACACATTGACAATTGAATAGATAGTAGATAAATACCATAAACAGACTGATGTTATGAAGGAAATGTCTACCTGCCTGTCACGTCCTCTATCAGACTGCAGGAGACATGCTGGCGTGCTTTTGGAGAGTGTATAGTTTTGCGCTGGATGTCTGATTGGCATGCACCAGCCCTGAGGCTAGACTTAAAGAAGGTCAGCAGGACAGTGGACAGATAGAAGACAGACTGGTGAGAGGGGGCGGCAGTAAAGCAAGAGGTGAGAAGCTGGCTGAGGAGCAGGCTCTTGAAACCGTCACTCACGGCGCTGTGATATGTGTGTGTGGTGAAGTAGCAGGGACAGATGTCCATCACGCCTCCGTTGACAAACTTGACAGACGCGTGGAAGTCGGAGGAGAGGAATGATGCTGTGTTTAGCTGCAAGGTGGCTAGTGTGGCGGAAGACTGGAACTGGGCATTGGTGTGGTGTTGCTGCAGCGGGCCAGTGATCTGGCATGATGTGTTTTGCAAAGCTGTTACCGTTCCCACCAGATCTCATGGATACCAAGTGCTTCATGATTTTTGAAGTGTTGCTGCACACTTTGGACAGCCTGACCAAAATAGATGGATCTGTTCTAGAACTGGTATAGCGGGCTGTCTGCTAAACTCAATAGGGTTTTGTCTTTTGGTTGAGTGAGTAGCCAGTGTAGGCCATCAGGCCATGTAATGGCAGGGGGTTGTCTGTTAAGCTCAAGCAGACAAAAAATTAGTCCCTTGTGACTGACACATGCCTAATATCGTCTAACACCTCCCCAAGCACAAATATCATCTGTGACTGGCATGGACTGGACAAGTTTCTGGATGTAGGCCACATCAGTGTTCAGATCAGTTGGTCCAGATTTGGTGGACAGCTTCCCTGGCGTTTTACTGGTTGTTCCAGGTAGTCCCACAGAGTTTCAGGAGGATTCAAATCTGGGGATTTTGCAGGCCAGTCCAGATGTGTGAATGCTCATGAAGGTTCATCATGTCACCTTTGCAGCCCTGTGAACACGAGAACTGTCATCCTGGAATACAGAGATAGGAATGTTCCTTGGGAAGATGATGAGCAAAAGGCAAAACCTGGTTGTCCAGCAACCTGCCTAATTAATACACCCCCAGAACATCACAGAGGGGATTCGTTTTGTTGTCTGGGGAGCCTATGTTGTCGCAATAAATATTGTGAAATCTATTCATATAAATATATATTCCCATATTAGCACTCCAGCTATAAAAGGTTGCATATAGACAGGAAATTAAGGCCTACACTATATAGTAGTACTGCGATAATAATGTTGCACTTTGACGACGTCCAGTATGTTGAAAGCACGAAAGTGTAACGTGGGGAGCTCAGAAACAGAGAGGGGATCCATTTAGGTTGGATTTATTAAACAAAAACATCAAAAATGCCAGAAAACATGNAATCACAACGCCCAGAAGTATCTCAAAAAATGACAAAAAGCCCAGAAGATATTCAATCTGACACAAAAAAAATCAAACACAAGGATTATCAAGGTATCAGACTCTTACAGGAACTGAGACCGCTAGGCCAGTCAACAGTCTGGTGGTTAATGCTCCACAGACACCTCGGGAAGGGAAAGGCTATTTAAAGGGAAGGATAATTGGCTGGGACAGGGAGCAGGTGAGAAGGGGCAGGTACGGGAGGGGCTTAGGTGAAAGGGAGCAGGCGCAAAAGTCATCAGAACTCAGGTGAGTTCGACCTCTGGTGGCTGGCGTGAGAAGTGTCCCGAGAGCGTATCTCCTGGGAAGACCTGACCGTAAGAAGTTTTTAATATGACACGGTTAAAGATTTGCCTGCATTATACTTGATCAAAGTTATCAATGTTTGATGCTGTGATTAATTCAAATAATAGGCCAGTTTTTCATTCAACTTGGCAATCGTTTTTTAATTGTATGCATGAGGACACAAGTAACCTTACTTTAGTGATGCACAACTCGTTTTCTGGAGCGGATGGGGTTAATTCCTCTATGCCATTTCATTTTAAACAATAGCACCACTTACCATGACCCTTACAGCAGAGATCCAAGGATCCTAGCAGCAGTTTGAGCCATTTTAAATAGCTTCAGATCGTAGTGATAAGCTCCCTGAACAAAAAACTAGTCCCATTGCATCTTTAAGGTGGTAGTAACTTCAGGCTTCATGAAGGAAGTAGCTGAATCTGCAGGTGTATGGAAGCGTACGGTCATACGGGTCTACCAGCAGTGGCTAAAATCCCAGTCTACAGGGAATTCTCCTCAGAATTTTTCCAGGGAAGGCATCCACCAAATCTGGCCTAACTGACCAATTCTTTGATGCCAGAGTCGCAACATTGATGTGGCCTACATCCAGAAACTTGCCAAATCCAATCACAGCTGTTATTGGTGCTTGTGGAGGTATTACGGGCTATTAGGTACATTTTGGTCACATGTGACTCATTTTTTGTCTGGTGAGATTTTGAAGAAAATGTTTGACTCTCTGAGTGACTGGCCATAGGTCCCCTTCAACACCCAGAACAGGACTGACCCCCTTGTTGGATCAGAGATGAATCACAGACTAAAAACAATTGATTATTGGTCAAAAGATTGTGCCAAAAGTTTGCCTCCCTGCTTCAAATGTAAACCCAGCCCATGACCCATTGCATTCTGCTGTAGACAACACCGGTGCATTTGTTCCAGAAAGTCTGAACCTTAACAGGAAAGATGTTGTTTTCATATTTCTCGTTCCACAGCTGTCAGGGCACAGTATCTGCCATCTCAGACCACAGCTTGTGCGTGATTCAGCTCTCGCACCACTTGACACTGTGCCTGGTCACTTCAGCTCAAGGTAACCGGGCTGAATGATGGGCCTGTCGGCACACACAGAGACACCACAGAGAGAGAAAGTCGTGTCCAGACGGATCTTGTTTACCACAGTTCAAGATTTTGCACTAGCAGCCCGATGAATGTGGACAAACTCCTATTATTGACTGTGACCTTCAGAACTCTGTCTGAAAGAGGAGCAAAAACTAGATGGGAATTTCTACCACGTTTGACCTGTGCTTGGCAAAGACGAGATAATGGACCCAAGACTGGATAGAACAACTCTTAGAAAGTGGGTCTGGTCAGAGGTCTACGGTTATGAATGGGTAAAACGATGTGTTGTGGGCCTGAACAATAAACAACAACAATACTTCCTGTAATCTGAGGATTGTTATTCTGATTGTAGCACAGCGTATGATACCCCCCAGGGTGGAAGGATGCTTGAGGCTGGAGTGATGTTTGCAGCAAGCATTTTGCTTTTCAGTTTGGTAGATCTGTATGACCGTTCACTTCCAAACACCTGCAGATTCAGCTACTTCCTTCACACTATGGCCCAAATGCAGTCACTCCTTTTAGCCAATCATTAACATCTGCTTTGGAGCCATTTTCCACACATGGAACGAGACATTCACTGCACTGTACCACCTCTTCCCAATCTACGGATCCCGTCACTCACACCCCGCAGGTATTTATAGCCCCATCATCCTCGTGCAGCGCCATCTGCAGGAGCCTGAAGTTACTACCACCTTAAACACGCAACCCGCAAGACTCATTTTTTGTCTGTTGAGCTTATAAAAATGATAGGTAGCTGTTTTGTATCGTACACTAGAATATTTTTAATAGGAAATGCAAATATCATTATCTGTTCACATGGAAAAATAGTGTTGCTGTCCAATGAGAAAAACCTGTATCTCCATTTTTGTTGATTTTTACTTCTATGTGTCATTTGAACACAGCAGCTGCTGTTTACACTGTGTGGAAATTTCGGACAGATGAACGGGCCAACAGAAATGGCCCAAATCTGTTCGGAAAAAAGTCTGGTTCCACTGACTTACATTATCCCCTCTCCTGTAAAGTTACCGTTTTGGAGATACTCGTTTGTCTTTGGACAGTGATGATGATATATCACTTTTTATATATCAGATTTTTGGCCATATCAAGCAAAGGCACCTGACAAGCAACAGCTGTAAGGCGATTGTGTCACGGAATGCCTCACAGAGGACCCTTTACTCATCCTTTGCCCAAGAGCTTGTTCCAGGAATGCTAACTCAAGGTGACAGTAAGGAAGTCCGGCCCATGCTATCCTGCTCCTCTGACTGACATGGTAAAACTTTTTTGCTGCTCAACCAAAATTCCGTCACCTCAGCAGGAAGCAGCCCGGCCTTTCGGAAATGCATTATTCAAAATGGAGGATGGGAGACGATGACCTCCCAGCTTTAATTGTGAGCATTGTACCTCCAGCTCAGAACCTTTAGTGGTTGTGCCATGGTGACGAATAGAGGAAATCCACCTTGGACAAAGAGCTTTTGTTTGAGAGGAGAATGAGCGCTCATTTCTATTATTGCGGAAGGCCGGAATGTTAAAAGTTCCTCAAATTAGCAAATGGTGGAAGCTAAACACTTTTTAGCTGCTGCTAAATACTGCAGTTAAACTATTGTGTTTAACTAGTCCACTGCAATCAGGACGGATTTTACTGAAATTACGGAAGTGGTATCCAGTATGAGGCTATTTGGAATTCCAGCCTGACTTCGAGTTAGGAACCGTATTACCAAGGAGTGATGCAAACTTCACAGTTCACTTTGAAATGGAAGGCTTGGAACAGCGAGACAGAGCCTAGGGTCTGCCTTTTATTAAGTAATCAGCAAGAAACTCCACAACTTGTAGCAGCTTTGCGCTTGCATTCCTAACATTCCCTGGAGTGTTATTCCGTAATTTACTGAAAAAAAGCATTCCCTTGAATTTGCTCGATTCAAAAGTGTACATGATGTACATTCCACATAAATAAAATACATGACATCATCAATGCTATTTAAATACACAAACGTAATCGTAATACGTAATTAATTACATAGTTGTATAGTGAATTACATTCACATTCAATATACTTTTTGAGTATTGATATTTCGGTAACACTTTACAATAAGGGTACATCTATTAATAGTACCATATATACATATATATATATATATATACTAGGTTTGACATTGTGAGACATGCCAATGATTTAAGTTTCATGCTCGGTCATGCATGTACATGTGATGTAAGCCAGGATGCTTATCTCTGTACCTGACTGACCCAACAGCCACGATTGCAGACAGTGTTGAGTCATCCTGTTAGTGGCAGCACCGTTGGCAGATGACTGCATGATGCAGGACCGTTACAACGACTGTCCTTAACAC
>JAVGWN010001431.1:0-12404 GCA_034552555.1 Semaprochilodus insignis | reverse complement strand
AAACGCCCTCGATAAACGCTCCTATATGCTAGAACAGGAGATATCGGTCATAAACGCCCTCGATAAACGCTCCTATATGCTAGAACAGGAGATATCGGTCCATAAATGCCCTGGATAAACGCTCCTATACGCTAGAACAGGAGATATCGGTCCATAAACGCCCTGGATAAACGCTCCTATACACTAGAACAGGAGATATCGGTCCATAAAGGCCCTCGATAAATGCTCCTATACGCTAGAACAGGAGATATCGGTCCATAAACGCCCTGGATAAACGCTCCTATACGCTAGAACAGGAGATATCGGTCCATAAACGCNATAAACGCCCTGGATAAACGCTCCTATACTCTAGAACAGGAGATATCGGTCCATAAAGTCGATATTAACTATATATCTATATGTGGATGAAGCGTTTTTATAGTTTGCAGTGTAGCTGGGAACCTAAAGGCACACTAAAGGTAGTTTGTGTTTATTGGCCCGTAGATCCGTTGATAGCACTCGGCGCTGGTCGACACCACAGGGATTCCTAATGGCTGTACCATGTATTTGTGTAATGCATGCGGAGTATCCTGTGATTCAATTCCGCTGAAGTCCAATCCTATTTGTCCGAGCCCCAAGTGAGCGAGTCTCTAAATACGGCACCGACAAGATGGAAACTGATCTATATACCGAACAACGGATAGCGCAGCGGCGCAGCACGCATGCCGTAGCTGGATGATGGAGCAAATGCTCCACATTGCCAAGCAGTAACTCGCTAATTAGCCTGATGTATCTATTTTCATGCGGGGGAAAAACTGCATCCCTCTCGCTCAAAGAGTTTAGAAGCAGCGCCGCTCTAAACACAAAGCCTCGGCGAGTTAAGGGAAGGCAGCGTTAAGGTGGGGGTGGACAAAGCTCTGGTCGGCCGCCAGATAATAACATAAAAGGCCTCTTTGCGAAGATTAATGGAAGCGTAACGCGAGCCAGGAAAGCGAAAGCTCTCAGTATTCCCTCCCTCGCCGCTCATGTAATCCAGCCTCATTGTCCATGTGCGAGTTGACACGAATTAAAACCGGGATGAAGCTAGCTGCCCTCTGGCTCTGTGATGGTATTAAGGAGACACACTGCTGTCTATAAACCACGGCCACTAGCAGCGGCGGCGGCGGCGGCGGCGGCGCCATGCTTATAGATCACAGCAGGTCATGCGGTGTCACAAGCTATAAGAGCCAGTCTGTTCGAGTGGCGCTCTGGGCAACATGACAGATATGACCCCTGCTACCAACATGCTGTGGTCATCTCCAGGGTCCGGTTACCTCCTAAAAACCAGAACGCCCTCTTCTGATGATGCATCTACAGCGCTTTAGGAATTTTAAGGCCTGCGGAAAAAAAGAAGATGCTAATGCTACTGCTAGGAGGCTGATGGAGCTAGGAGCTAGCTAATGCTAGCATCCCCTTCTGATTTTGAGACCTGTAGAATAAAGGCAGATGCTACCGCTACCGCTAGGAGGCTGATAAGCTAGGAGCTAGCTAATGCTAGCATCCCCTTCTAATTTTGAGACCTGTAGTATAAAGGCTGACGCTAACGCTACCACTAGAAGGCTGATAAAGCTAGGAGCTAGCTAATGCTAGCATCCCCTTCTGATTTTGAGACCTGTAGAATAAAGACAGATGCTAACGCTACTGCTGATAGGCTGAAAGAGCCAGAAGCTAGCTAATGCTAGCATGACCTTCTGATGTTGAGGCCTGCAGAATAAAGACAGATGTTAAGGCTACTGCTAGGAGGCTGAAAAAGCTAAGAGCTAGCTAATACTAGCATCCCTTCGGATGATGTATCTACAGGTGCTTTAGGATTTTTGAGCCCTGTTTCAAAAATGTCTGTAGCTTTGTTAGCGTGCTAGCTTCCAGAAGGACGGCAGACGCTACTGCTGTAGTAAGCTGAATAGCTTTATAAATCCTCAAGTCATTGCTACAATGCTGAGAACGGATCTCTCAATGATCAGAAATGGCTCACTGGGTGAGGAGAACAAGAAGCTAAAAGCTAACATTAGCAAGAAACTAGACACGTCACAGTCAAAGATATAAAATTCATCTAGCTAATATAGCTAATGCTAGTGTCAATTCGGATGACGTATCTACAGCTGCTTTAGGAACTGTGAGCCCTGTTTTAGACACGAGTTTAGCTTGTTAGCTTGTTAGCTTGCAGAAGATGGGCAGATGCTAACGCTGGTGCTAGGAAGCTGGCACCACAGGGATATTCCCGATAGTTCTAGAACATGTTTGCCTGATGCATGCTGGGTGTTGTGGTGAGATAAACATGTGATGCTAATTAGTAAGGCACTTAATGTTAGCAACATCTAGCGCCAGCGCTAAAGAAACAAACTCCGGGCACAGTACCTAACTTGGCGTATGGACTGCGTTTGGGAAGCCGGGCCATTTTTCGCTGTCAGTGCCCGGAAAACTTTTCCAGGATTGCTGGCCACCGTCCACTCCCGTTCCTGCATTCGTATCTCCATTAGAGAGAAGATTTCTGCCTTAAGTCATAAATACTCCGCCGGGAAAGACTTTCCAGTAATGAGATATTTAAAGGAAGGAGGGAAAAAAGAGAACAACATTTCTGCTGTTAGATAATTCATACCTCGCTCTCCAGAGGGACAACTGTGGTTTAATTTTAAGGCTAATAACCAGAAGGTGCAGCACCACGTCTCACAAAAACCTCCTGGATCCATGTGGAACGAGGTGGGCTGGCTTTAATTACCGCACACAGGAACTCATTACGAGCAGCGCTCTATACTGAAGCGTGAAAGTGTCCAGCGTCCAGTCTGTTCTGAAGTGGAGGGGTCGAGTTAGTTCACCAGAACAAAGAGGTTCCGAGGGAAAGTGAACTTTCTCCAACTCGTCCTTTAGTCAAGTTCTCTAGTCAAGCATTCCCTGTGTTGCTCTAGATAAGCCCTAATGTTCTAGAGAGCTACCGTATAAGGAACCCTCGAGGGAAGGCAGACACTAGCACTGAAGCTGAACTCAAAATCATCGTTACAACAGGGAGATTGGGTCAACCAAATGACATTAGCTAAAAGCTAGCGTTAGCAAGAAACCAGACACTTACACAGCCAACTCCATCTAGCTAACATGGCTAATGCTAGCATGAGTTCTGATGATGTACGTCTGGCTGCTTTAGGAACTGTGAGCCCTGTTTTACAGACGTCCTTAGCTTCGTTAGCCTGCAGAAAAAAGGCAGATGCTAACGCTATTGCTAGGAATGGGAATATCTTAATCCAGTCATGAGTGGTTGGCACCACAGGGATAGTTCCCGATAGCTCTAGAACGTGTTTGCCTGATGCATGCTGGGTATTTTAGTGAGGTAAAGATGTGATGCTCTAGAGTTATACCGTATGAGGAACCCTTGGTAAAGTTTAAGAACCTCCTCATCATGCTGTGGTTCTACACCAAAGAAGAGCCAATATACAGGCCAGGAACCATGAGGAACCGTGAGGAACCGGTGAGGAACCTTCATGTTTACGGCTGCAATTCTGGCCAACTAGACGTGTGGTATGGCACTGATGGCCTTTCAGTTTGACCACTTCAGTCTCAGTTCAGGTTCCCAGTCCCTGTTCCCGGTCTCAGTTCCTCTCCCAAGTCCCAGTCTCAGCCCTAGACCCAGTCCTGGATATACAATCCCAATTTCCAGTCCCATTATAAGTCTCAATCCCACTCTCAGTTCCCAGTCTCAGTCCCATTTCCAGTCTCCATTCCACAGTCTATGATCCCAGTTCCCAATCTCAGTCTCATTTCCCAGCCTAATTTAAGTCTTAGTTGCAGTCTCAGTTTCAGTCCCAGTCTAAATCTCAGTCTCAGTTCCAGTCCCAGTCTCCAGTCCCAATTCCAGTCTTATTCCCACTCTCAGTTCCCAGCCCTAGTTTCAGTCCCAGTTCACAGTCTATGATCCAAGTTCCCAATCTCAGTCCCACTGTCTGTTCCCAGTCTCATTCTCCAGCCTAAGTCTAAGTCTCAGTTCCAGTACCAGTCTCAGTCTCCAGTCCCAATTCCAGTCTTATTCCCAGTCTCAGTTCCCGGCCCTAGTTTCAGTCCATGTTCACAGTCTATGATCCAAGTTCCTAATCTCAGTCCCAGTTCCCAGTCTCAGTCCCACTGTCTGTTTCCAGTCTCATTCCCCAGCCTAAGTCTAAGTCTTAGTTCCGGTCTCCGTTCCAGTCCCAGTCTCAGTCTCCAGTCCCAATTCCAGTCTCAGTTCCCAATCTCAGTCCCAGTTCCCATTCTTAGTCCCAGTTCCCATTCTTAGTCCCAGTTCCAGTCTCATTCACAGTCCCCAGTCTCAGTCCCCAGTCCCAGCTCCAGCCTCAGTTCCAGTCTCAGGTCCAGTCTCATTCACAGTCCCCAGCCTCAATCTTAGTTCCCAGTCCCAGTCTCAGGTCCAAGTCTCATTCACAGTCCCCAGCCTCAGTCCCCAGTCCCAGCTCCAGCCTGAGTTCCAGTCTCAGGTCCAGTCTCAGTCTCAGTCCCCAGTCCCAGCTCCAGCCTGAGTTCCAGTCTCGGGTCCAGTCTCATTCACAGTCCCCAGTCTCAGTCCCCAGTCCCAGCTCCAGCCTGAGTTCCAGTCTCAGTCCTAGTCCTTGCAGCATGGTGTGGAGACGTTTTCCTCACCGCTCAATTAAATGTGTGAGGAGAACAAACGAGACGTGGCGCGTCTGTAAACCCTCACCGCTCCTTCCGCTCTGCCTTCCTGCCTCTGACGCCAGCCGGGACGTCATCGCCCCCTATTAGTCGTCCCGAAATACACCCTGGTCTTTTGAAGAAGTCTTTAATGCTCTAATATAATACGGAGCCGTTTCCGGGTACCGCCGAGGATTAAGCGCTTTGACTTAAGCGGGAGTTTGAAGTCTTAACAGTTAAAGACAGAGGATTATCGGAACGCTATTTATTTATTTATTTATTATTTATTTATTATTTATTTATTCTCCCCACAATGGAACATTTTCAGGAAGTAAAACTGTTATTTTTAGTCGTACTTTAATTTAAAAACTGTACAGACAGTTTAAATGGGATATTTCCAAGTAAGTAAGCGGAATAGCGCCTGGGACAGTAATACACAGCGCAGAATATCTAATCTTCCTAATCTGGGGAGTTTTTCCTTTAACACAATAAGGGCTTAGATATTAATCCCTCCATGCATTAAGCGCTAATGTGCTCTAAATGAGTTGTGGCCGGGCGTCTGAAAGAGGCTTTGGTTTCGATCCCGAGCGAGTGGGTGCGGGTTCGCTCTCCCTGGCGTTCCTCGCCGCGCCGTCTTTTCGGAAACTTTTAATTGAATAGCGCTCCCCGGAGGAGCATCACGCCGAGGTTCCAGATTAGCCAGCGTTGATCTTTAGGATAGAAGTGGTTTGTTTTGGTGTTCATAATGCACCAAAGCTGGAAACACGCATGCACAAACAGAGTTCATCAGCCGGTGACGCCGAGCCCAGTAAGGACCGCCAGGAGAACTGGCACCCTCGCTAAAAGCGCACTGCAGGAAAACGGCACACCGGATATACCAGAGAGAATGTCCACTCGCCGGTCAGAACTCCAAATTGCACGTACAGTTTTGGGCACCCCTGGCTAACAGCTGCATTCTGGGTTGATTTTGAAGAGGGTCATGTGACCACTGCTGCAGGCGTGGTTGGTGCAGGAAGTAGTCTCTTAATGAACTCGTTAGGCCTTAATTGACTCGTTAGGTCATGAAGGGTCATGCTTCTGTTCACTCCCTGGCCTTGTGTGTTAGGTCAGGAAGGTGAGTTATGGTATTTGTTAGGGGCAGTCGTGGGCTGGAGGTTAGGGAGCCAGCCTTTTGAGCGGAGGGTCACCGGGTTCAGTTCCCTGAATCAACAGGCCATGTGACTGAAGTGCCCTTGAGCAAGGCCCCATCCCACCTTACTGCTCCAGGGGCACCGTGGAAAGGCCTGCCCAAAGCTCTGTAAAGGGCAAGTGTGCTCACCGACCACTAGTGGGTGTTTTACACCATGTACTTTTCTTTACCTGCTAGCATACATGCTAATAGTGCTAGCATCATAGCTTCTGAGCCAGCTAACAGGTACAGCATGTGTTTCTAAAACACATTAAAACGTTCCAGTTCAAATTTAGGGGCACTAATTTGTTGTACACATGTGTGTGGAGACTTTATCCTCACCTGGAACAGTTAAAAACAGACATACAGGAGAGAAACAGGTAAATTCTAACTCTCCGGGAGTTTGAGGGCCACATTTAGTAGTATACAGCATCACTTACTGGGCGACTTACCGTTGATATAGTCTGTGGGTTTTTCTGGTTATGAACCCACATCTTGGTGTTTCAGTTGTCAGTCTGCCAGGGGCTGGCAAAGATAGATAGCTAGCTTGGTAGCTGAGGCTAGCATTAGCTAACTAGCTGGGGTTAAGACAGAAGACCTAAACATGAAGATGTGGGTTCCTAGCAGCAAGAAACCCCTATAAAGCCTATAGTCTGTTATCAAGGGTGTCCACAAGGGACCCGCTTGGCTTTTGCGTAAAACGTAAGTTAGCAAGGTCAGCTAGCTAGCTTACCTCAGAGCCCACTGCCATCGATCTTTGTTTTTATCAGCTGCAGTCATTTCCTGTTCTGTGTCTCATCACAGGGAACACACTAGAATGATAAACCAGTAGTTGTTTGGACTCAAGACCCCCAGCCAGCACAATAGAGACAGTCGGACCTGGACGTGTCAACAAGTGGACTGGAACTGAATGAATTTAGACCCTTTAAAACTCTCAGTGGTGCCTCACTAAAGAAGGAAGTGATTGTGAAAAGGTTCAGGGGTTTGGACATTTAATTTGGGATGTGAAGGAGCATTCCAGGACATGGAAAGGGATTTACGTCAGAGTTTTCCAGCGGATATTGTTTGTTTTCATGGTAGGAAAGCCACATTTCAAGGCTAACCTTGATACTGAGCCATATACATACACATATATGTAGGATACATATGACACATTCTCTAATATGTCACCTTTCTACGTCTTCAAGAACTCTCCAGGGCTCCAGGTGTTCCTTCGCTTCCTCACTGTACAAGCAGCAGGTTTACTTCCTTCTTCTTCCAGGTGCACACATTCCCTCACCTCGGTACAGCACTTAGAGACTCCAAATGACCATTCTCCGGCCCGACGTCACTCTGGCCACAGGGTGGCTTCTCCTGCCTGGGTTTAATTGGCAGGAGATGGCCGCAGGCTTTAGTTTTGTGTGTTTATGTTGGCTCAGGTCAGCTTTCGGTCAGAGCAGCAGCTTCTCTGTCTGTTCCCATCATGCCTCAGTGGGGTACATGCCCTTATTGGCCATCATGTGGCGTCTTAGCCTTAGGCCAGAAGCACACCCTGTGCACAAGCGCAAATGCAAATGCCAAAGTCCAGCCAAAGCACCGCACGACACGATCCCGCTGCACTTACTCAAAGTGTTTTCCTAGGGCTCAATTATACTTCTGCCTCGGAATATCTTGCCACCGTGTAATGGCGGAAAAGCACTGGCGGTGTCACATTTACCAGAGTCCGGAAAAGAGAAGCCTCGCTGTTTTACATCACTCCATTCATGTTCTGGTTTTGAGCTTTGGAAGCAGAGCAGGACCCAAGGTTTTTGGTGGACCACGGTTCATTTCTTTGACTTGAATACAGGCGGATTGTTTATAGGTCAACACGGACTGAGCCGGAAAAATACGTTGACAGGATTATGCTGAACAAACGATTCTGCCCCAGTACTTGTAGAGTTTTGGTCAAATACCCACCTGCCCATCACTGTTCTGCTGGGGAGCTCCAGAGCACCCTGCAAACAGAGCTTTATCCTCTGGCCTGAGCCCAATGCAGCACCGTGGACATCAGCAACACCTGGACAACACAGAACAACACAAAATGGAACCAGGAAGAAGGAAGGACATGGAATGGAGGACCAGGCAGAGTTGAGGAGAAAACCTCCAACGTCAGCAGGTTTGGCCATAAGAATGGGACTTCCTGTAGTCGTTGTGGGACGTGGTTACCGTCAGCACCAATGAAGGTGTTAGGTAGTGGTGGCACTGCCTCTGAGAACGTCAGCAGGCTTGGCCATAAGAATGGGACTTCCTGTAGTCATTGTGGGACGTGGTTACCGTCAGCACCTCAATGCTGTAAAACCATAAATCATACAAACCATCGCAAGGGCCAGGTAAGGTACCCTTCACTCCAACATGCCTCCAAACCTTCAGGACCTTTCGGGGTCAACCACCTTGGTCCTGGAGATCTGTTTTCCTGCAGAGTCTAGTTTCCACCACAGTCTGCCAAACCTGCTCCAGATAAGGAACTACTTCAGAAGCCCTTGATTGGCTGGATGGGTGATCATGATCATTATCCCCATCCAGCCAATCAATGGCTTCTGAAGTAGTTCCTTATCTACTTCAGGTTGAAACTAAGCTCTGTTAGAAAGTGATTGATGACCACCGCTTCAGGACGCTGAATGAGGCTTTGACCCTCTTTTGTGAAGGAGCACTGCTCAAACCGCCACCTGACCAGCTTCCACCTGCACCTGAGAAGGTCTAATCCAAACCCTGGATTCCTCAAGCTGCTCCCTCTTCCGGTGTTCCTCTTACCTTCGTTTCCTTTGCTTCCATTTCCATCACGTCCAGCTCAACCAATCAGAAAGAAAGGAACACAGAATGAAGACGGCAGTCGGATTCACTAATTACTTTTGCTCTGCTGGGACACTTCTAGCAGGATTTCTCTAGCCTGGGGTGAAATCTGAAGCAGGGGGGGTTTGGGGACAACCTTGAAAAGAATCAATTAAAGTCCTCAAAATATGGCTAAATTAAAAACAGTGAAAGACGGGGGAAAGATTCATGGAGTCCAAGAAGGATGTAGCTTCAATAATGCCTTGAGAGGCCGGCGGTGTGTAATGTTTGTTTATTTGAGCTCTGAGTACCCCGGTCCTTGCTGTATAAGTATGGTTCTTCAAGGGTTCTTTAGTAGTCACTGTCTCTGTTTACAACTACGTGTGTTCTACATACAGCCATTCATCATCCCACTCATCTTCTAAACTGCTGTATCCTTCTGGGTCATGGGGGGGTGCTGGAGCCTATCCCAACATTCAGTGGGCGGAAGGCGGAAAACACCCTGGAGAGGTCGCCAATCTATCGCAGGGCTGTATACTGTACATATAGAGCCATTAGCATGCTCATAAGGCTCTTTACATGGTATTTCAGATAGATGGAGAATGTGTTGCATATCAGCGCTGTCCAATGAAAACCATGTATCCATTTTTGTTGATTTTACTTTTTTTGGCATCATTTGAACACAGTAGCTGCTGTTTACATTCTGTGCAAATTTCATGATGAATGGACCAACAGAAAAGCTTGCAAAAACATCTGGTTCCATCGACTTACATTAAAGGTACATGCGGTTTTTGCCCTCTCCTGTAAAGTTGCCGTTCTGGAGATACTTGTTTTTGTTTGGACGATGAAAACCAAGTATCAAAGCCAAACAGCCATCTGTCTGAACATTAAGACCGTGTGTGCTCTGGGGCAGGCGAGGAGCGTGAGCTGGATGATAAATATCGCCAGGTAACCGGCATCAGAACACCAACGTTCCCGATATACCAATACCAATGTCCTGCTGGGCTGGTCCTGCTGGGGAGCTCCAGAGCACCCTGCAAACAGGAGCTGTATCCTCTGGTCTGAGCCCAATGCAGCTTTGTTTCTATCAGCAACACCTGAACAAGACAAAACAACACAACATGGAACCAGGAAGAGGGAAGGACATGGAATGCAGGACCATGCAGAGTTGGGAAACCCTCCATCAGGGAAGAGAAACCCTTCAACCAGCTTCTGTGTCCAGCAAACCGCAATCCCATCAGCACCAATGAGGGTATGTTAGGTAGTGTCCCACTCCTGGTGGCACTGCCAGGTAACCGTCCTCAGAATTCCAACGTTCCCAAAACGCATATGCTTGTAAGCGTTTCCTGTTTTCCTCCATAGTGGGCCTTCATTTGTGGGTTCATGAAGAAACTGTAGGGTCGTGTGCAAAAGTTTAAGCTGCTTGCACTCCTGGATCGTGGGGGTTACTATCACCGTGTTCCCTGGCCAGAGGGCAGGAAACACCCTGGACAGGTCGCTAGGGGGCAATTTAGCATCTCCAGTTCACCTGTTTGGACTGTGGGAGGGAACCGGAGCACCTGGAACAGGAAACCCACACAGACACGGGGACGATAACAATACGGTTTGCCTATGTAGCACCAAAAAGAACCCGTTTTAGTGCTACATAGAACCACTCTCAAAGGGGTTCTACACTGAACGCACAGTTCCCAGACGAAACCACTCACTGCCGTTACTGTAGAGCTCTTACAGGACCGTCTTCTTAAGTGTTTACCTGGAACACATTTAGATACGAAGTGGGAAGATCTGCTTTCAGATTTATGAAGCATTTGCTGGGGGGGGAATCGATCAGACCTTCTCCGGAACGGGAGGAGGGTGGAATTTGTATCATTTACGTCCTTCAGAAACAGGTTCATAAGGAGTACATGAAGAAAGATGAAAAGAAATACATTTAATGGCCCGTTATTTTCTGTCGGCTCGACAGATTTGCAAGCCGGCCGCTGTTACGGAGAAAAAAATGCCTCATGAGAGAAATCCCGCTAATAAATATCATATATTTTCCTCCCCTCCTTCCCTGGAATGATGTATTTATGATGCTGCAAGCGTTACTTTATGCCTTCTTTCTCTCCTTTCTCTCCTTTCTTTCCTTTTTTTCCTTTCCTGAGCGGGAAGGAGGCCGAACAGCAACCGGGAGGGAAAAAAAACAAAGAAAGAGATGATTGTTATTCCGCATTTAAAGCCGTTTTTACACTGCGTGGGTCTTAGCAGAATTAATATGCACGGCGTATACGAAGAAGCCGCCTTTATGTTTGTTGGGTTCTTTTTTTAAACAAATGGAAAACAATGGAGGGAGCAAGTGTGTGTTTAACCTCCGGGTGGATGAGAGCGGCGAAAAAAGAGAAAAATGGAAGAGGAGGCCACAAAATGAGAGAGAGAGAGAGAGAGAGAGAGAGAGAGAGAGGGAAACGCCTCCAGCTGGACAACAGCTGGACTAATGGATCAATACCAGGATCCATGTCACATCAGGGCACTCAGACAGCGTAATATTTCACCCCACACAAACACAAACGCATACACAAACACAAACACAGCGACGCACATTTATGGGTCTTTTTTCCCGAACAGACGAAACGCAATTCCATTGATAGAGCGGAACAGAACCGGAGCCAAACAGCCATCTGTCTTTGTCCCGGCATAATAAACTCATGAGAAACTTCAGAGGCATTTCACTCAGTCTAATGGTGAGCCGAACATTAAGAGCGCGTGTGCTCTGGGGCAGGCGAGGAGCGTGAGCTGGATGATATATATTGCCGGCTAACCGTCATCACAATACCAGCGTTCCCGATACGGATATGCCTGTAAATGCTTCCTGTTTTCCTCCGTGGTGGGCCTTCGTTTGATGGTTCATGAAGAAATTGTAGGATCATGCGCATTCATCTTTTAAGCTGCTTGCACTCCTGGATCATGGGGGTCATTATTACAGCGCTCCCTGGTCAGATTCCAGGCTGGCAGGGGGATATTTCGGCATTTCCAGTTCACCTGACTGCATGTGTTTGGACGGCGGGAGGGAACCGGAGCACCCAGAAGAGGAAACCCACACAGACACAGCTGGGGGAATCAAACCCAGTACAGTACTTTCCGATTACAGTACCTCCCCCAGTACAGTATCTCCCCCAGTACAGTACCTTCCCCAGTACAGTACCTCCCCAGAACAGTAACTCGTCCAGTACAGTACCTCCCCAGAACAGTAACTCGTCCAGTACAGTACCACCATCAGAACAGTAACTCGTCCAGTACAGTACCTCCCCAGAACAGTAACTCGTCCAGCACAGTACCACCATCAGAACAGTAACTCCCTCAGTACAGTACCTCCCCAGAACAGTAACTCGTCCAGTACAGTACCACCATCAGAACAGTAACTCCCTCAGTACAGTACCTCCCCAGAACAGTAACTCGTCCAGTACAGTACCACCATCAGTACAGTACCTCCCCCAGTACAGTACCTCCACAGAGGTACTGTACTGTACTGGTACTGTACTCGTCCAGTACAGTACCACCATCAGTACAGTACCTACCGCACTACAGTCCCTCCCCAGAACAGTAACTTCCCCAATACAGTACCTCCCCCAGTACAGTACTTTCCCATTACAGTAACTCCCCATTACAGTACCTACCCCAGTACAGTGACTCCCCCAGTACAGTACCTTCCCCAGAACAGTAATTCCCCAGTACAGTACCTCCCCCAGTATAGTACCTCCCCCAGTACGGTACCTCCGCCAGTACAGTACCTACCGCACTACAGTCCCTCCCCAGTACAGTACCT
>JAVGWN010001430.1:0-12404 GCA_034552555.1 Semaprochilodus insignis | reverse complement strand
TACTCCTTCTCCTTGATCTCACTAAGGGACCCATCACATCTTGCCCCAAGCCCAAGTTCGATGGCATCTGGTCAATGTTTCGGATTTCTCCGATTGATATCTATTGACCTTGCTCCTCCAATCCGTCCAGGTAAAAACAAATAAATCGCTGCTCTCTGAAGCTGTTGCTAACTACGCAAAATCCATTTCCCCCACAGCGCTGGCCTTTGATTGTGGATACGACTCCCAGAGCTGAAGGAGGTGGGGGTGAATTGGGCAGCAGGCCTCCTTTGGGTTGCGAATAGATGCATGGTGCCAGACACGCTGATATGAAAAACGCGTTTCTACAACAAAAATGACTGTGGCTGCGTCTTCTGCGTCATCGTTTCTGGGATACCGAGTCATATGGGTGCATACAAAAAAACCACTGTGATTGCAGGGGAATCATATTACCCATACTGCCTGGCTTGCAAGAACAGCGATGAATATTTTATGGTAGATGGAGCAAATGACAGCACAGCAAAGCTTGTTTTGAAGTGATGCGACTTTTCACTTAGACCCTTTTCTGATCGTGTGCCTGCGCCTCAGAAAGCGAGTAGAGAGAATCTAGGCAGAAAAGCATTAGCGCCGGAGACTGGAGGATTAAGACACACAGGGACCTGCGTGCAGGGAATGGCCAATACGCTCGTCCGCTGATACTGATCAGAACCAATTCTGTGCTTCTTAATAGTTGTAGATAGGATTGTTCAGCAGATTTCGCTGGACCAACCAAAGACCCAAGTCTTCCGATGGCTGAGTATAATGAGTGACCGACAGAAAAGAGCAGATTCGCCAAAGATTAGAGGCCTACCTAGGTCATTGTCCAGCTCCTCGGTATGTACCCCTTCTTCTCAAGGCCAGGGCAAAGCAGAGAGGGAAGGAACAGCGTGAGAAGCAGTGAGAGAAGAAGGATAGAGGGAATTAGTGCAAGAAATGGTTAGTCATTAGTCAATGCCAAGAGTTCAGAGATGTCCGACTGTGAATTCGCCCTGTGGGCACTAGTGAGCAACTCACTAGCTCGGGGACTAGGGGGTCTAAAACATGGCCTGGTTTCTCCACAAATGCTCTACCGTAGGCGTTCTAAGACACTGACCGTCAGCCAATGAATGGGTTTAAAACTGAAGTCCATCATTTTAGGGAATACTTCCTTATGCGACATCAGAACTTGGACATCAGAATCGGATTTTGCCATGTTCAGACCAAGCCAGAGCCCAAATGAGAACGCACAGTCAGATAGATTGGGTTTTAGTTTAATCAGAGAACATGGTATATGTACACTGAAGCTCTAATTTGTCTGGGATGTTTGGATTTCTGCTACCATGGTAAGAACGAGCACGGCAGTTGCAGCAATTCCTGATTGGGATTTTAATCCAAATAACTGCTAATTAAACATTGCTTAATGTGGGACTTGAAAGAACCAGCCAGATATGCTGCGAGCAACCGGTCTCCTGGGATTTTACTCTCGGAGCAGCAAAACTGTGCAATATCAGACCGTACCCTACTTCATATGAAGTTCAGAGAGATGCTCGGACCTGGTAATACCCGTTATACAAAGATCTCAAAGTGCAGTATAGCCAAGCGTTCACGTCCCACTTTGCATGCATTTAAACCTTTTGAACGCAATAATAGTGAAAAGGCACAAGACAAGGACCAGCTTGGGATGCATGGCAATGCGTTTGGATGAAGAACAGGCCACTTCATTCACAGACAGAGTGATAGACAAGCGTGAGTAACAAAGGCACAGGAAGATCGAGACATGAAGCAGAGGTCTGGGGTCAGAGAGATGACCTAGGTTCAGCTTTTCACCTATATCTGAACAAGGGTGACAGCACGGACAAGGAAGAGCTGTTCCTGGATCAGTAAGAATATGCTAGATGCTTTATGTGCTAGTATTTAGCAGCCCACTATTTTGCTATAGAGTTTAATCTACACCTACAGCACTTGATTCACCATATAGAAAAGGCCTGTTGTACAAGCCTCTTGTTTCTACAATCTGCTGCGCTTAGTTAGGAGTTGTATGGGAGTCGAAGGAGTCGTATGGTGAAAAATCAAGTCAGCCCAGTTTTCTTTTTCCCCCCATCTAAATGTAGTCAACTAGCCAAGACAGATTTAGTGTCGGACTTTCTTTCCTATATAATACAGTATAGATCATGATGTTAGCCCAGAATTGGCTAAAGAATGAATTTGAGTATTGAAATCAGGCTGCTACTGCTGTTAGCTACTCAGTGTGTTTTTGGCCATTCTTAGTCTGGTTTCTCAGTCCATCCATCCATCCATCCATCCATCCATCCATCCATCCATCCATCCGACAACCTATCAATCAATCCATCAAACAAACTATCAGTCCATCAACCCATCCAATCCTTCAAACAACCTATCCATCCATGCATCATTCTATCCACCCACTCATCAGTTCATCCGACAGCCTATCAATTAATCCATCATGCAACCTAGCAATTTATCACCTCATCCAACAACCTATCCATTCATTCAGTCCACCCATCAATCCATCCAACAGCCTATCAATCCATCAATGTATCCAGCAACCCATCAATTCCTCAATCCATTTAACAACTTACTCATCCATTCGTGAATCCACCCATCCATCCATCCATCCATCCAACAACCTATCAATCCATCAACCCATCCAAGAACCTTTCCATCCATTCATGAATCTACCCATGCATCAATCCAACAACCTATCAATTTATCCAACAACTTATCAATCAGTCCATCAAACAAACTATCAGTCCATCAACCCATCCAAAGACCTTTCCATCCATTCATGAATCTACCCATGCATCCACCCACCCATCCATCAATCCATCCAACAACCTATCAATTCATCAGTCCATCCAACAATCTATCCGTGAATCCATCCATGCATCAATCCATCCAATAACCTATCAATTCATCCAACATATCGATAAATCCTTCAAACAACCTATCCACCCATGCATCATTCTATCTACCCACCCATCAGTTCATCCGACAACCTATCAATTAATCCATCATACAACCTATCAATTCATCACGTCATCCAACAACCTATCCATGCACTCACGAATCCATCCATGCATCAGTCCATCCATCAATCCATCCAGCAGCCTACCAACCCATCCAACAGCCTATCAATCCGTCAATGTATCCAGCAACCCATCAATTCCTCAATCCATTTAACAACTTATTCATCCATTCGTGAATCCATCCATGCATCAATCCATCCATCCATTTATCCAACAAGCTATCAATCCGTCAATCCATCCCTTAATGATTCCAACCATCCATCGATTAATCTATCCCTCCATAAATCCATCCATGCTTCAGTCAATCAGTACACTCATCCGTGATTCTGACCGTTTGGGTTTAAGCTTCCATTATTTGCTGGGTCCATTAGCCTCAAAGAAAAAACTAAAGAAACAAAGATGTTTCAGCTGCTTGACCTGATTTTGTAAGGAGGAAACTGTGAATGCTTGATTTTATTTTACTTCAGCAGAGTATTTGCATATCTGACATGATTTGGATTGATCCCTTTAAAAGCCACTTCCATTTCTGGAGGTTCAGACTGTGCCACTGGTCTGATGGAGCTTCTAGGAGAGGACCTGAGCTTCTGGCATTTAACCACATAACTGAATAATCTTACTCAACACGTGCTGAAGAGCCAACACCAGTCAGGAAGACGTGTGCGTGTGTGTGCGCTCAGTGTGTAATTAGGACGAAGATGCTGCAAAGGAAGAGGGCGGAATGATGTACAGTAGGCCTCTTTGAGCTGGATGATGCGAATAATCCAGTCCCTCCTTAATGCTTTGAAGTGTCTGTGTCAGGCTCTCGGAACAGAATTGAGGATTATGGCGGCGTGGAAAATGCTATTATAGCTCAAGAGAGCCACCTATAGGTCACTGAGAAACCAGACCAGCCACAAGCGGACGGGTGGAGACAGAGGCTGAGCACAAAGGTGTGGTGCAGAATTTCATTCGAGTCTAGACTGGAAGTCTAATCGAGTTCATTTCGATTCCAAATGAGAGACTCAAGAACAGAAATTGCCTTCATCTGTATCATCAACACATTATTCATAATGACTATCAACATCAGCCATCTGTCCGCGCAGCCATTGAAGGGGTGTTATGACGTGAATTGGTTCATTGTAGAGAAACTTAGGCTTGGGTTTTCTTAACAGTGGTGGTGACGGGAACCAGAGGTCATGGACATAGTGAGGCCAATTACAATACAAAATGGCCAATACAAAGGGACAGAAGTACCATGAAGGAAACACCTCTCTGCCACAAATGAACCTAAAAATACATATTTATAGTGATATAATAGTTTATATGTATGTAACCTATCATAAAACAATATCTCAGGCTTTCGGCAGTGAGGCAGCTTTTAAAGGCATTAAGCTCAGAGCTCTGGTTCCTATCACCACCACCACTGTCAACAACTCTTAATTGGCAGGTTTCTCTAGAACATGGCCGCCCTAACGTCCTGTCTGACGGGGCTAAAGCGCAGTGTTTGTGGTGGGCCGGGGGGGCGAAACTACACATAAAGAAAATAAGCTCGTTTCAAAAAAATGCATTCTCATACCATACTGACTTTTGTGACCTAAATACTTTTATAAGCTGAATATTAAAGTAAAAAGACAATTTGAGGTTTAATCTATAGCAAAATTGAACCTAAACTGGTCCTGAGGAATGGTCAGGTGAGCTGGTCATTTCTGCTTAATCCCTATGTATTGTGAGGTTGGAGGAAAATTGTTGGGACAGTCCAGGGCAGGGGTGTCCAGGCTTATCCACAAAGGGCTGGTGTGGCAGCAGGTTGTTCATTGCAATGAAGCTGGAATGCACCTGATTCTACTTGACTTAATTCAATCAGTTGGTCTCCATCTTCAGCAATAGGTCATTTGTGTAACCTGCAACCACACCTGCCCCCTTGTAGATAAGATATGACACCCCTGCTGGTCTAATAGGGGTCCCTTATACATATACTGTACATACACATAAACACATGGACATATACCACACTGCATATATATGGTCGCTGTCCAAAGACAAACAGGTATCTCCAAAACGGGAACATTACAGGAGAGGCCAAAAACCTCATTTGATTGTAATGTAAGTCAATGGAAGCAGGCGTTTTTCCAAGCAGGTTTGGGTCATTTCTGTTGGTCCATTCATCATGAAATTTTCACACAGTGTAAACGACAGCTGCTGTGTTCAAATGATGCATAAAAGTCAAAATCGACAAAAATGGAGATACGTGTATTTTTTGGATATATATATATATATATACACACACACACACACACACACACACACACACAGACAGACAGACAGTGTATACTATAAACATACGTTTGAGTGGATTGTCTACTATTTTCGTCATATCTTCATTATAATGTTGATTTGTCATTTGGGCATTTGAGGCATACTGGCACAAATTAGTGTGTTTTTTTCCCTCCCAACACAGTAAAGCTACTTTGTTCAATTTGCACAAATTCCTAAGAGAGCTGCTTCATCTATTAAATTACATAGAAGACATTTTTTAACACATCTTTCGGGATTCCATACACACCCACCCAAATGCATGCACATGGGCTCTGAAAGGACATGAGTTAGGCCCCACCTTTCCAAAAGCAAGCAGTAAAGGACATAAGATTCATTGCGAGTGACCCTACCATCATCGTCACATTCCTCCAGTGGCTTCTGGGGCTTGTCCAGGCACCGTGGGTCTATCCAGGACGTGGTCTTCGTGTTGTGGCTAAGAAAACAAAGCAGAGAGAATCAGTCATTGTTTTAGAGGAATACAATAAGCCCAGTCATTCTCAGCACAGCGTCTAAATATGCTTATTAATACTGTGCGCTTGGTAGAGAAACCAAAGCTGGTTTAGTCATAACAAAGTGAAATGTTCTCTAATATTAACTGTGTTTCAGAAATAAACCAGTAGTAACAATGTAGTAACTGTCACTAGAGATGATGATGCCTTACAGAACCGGCTGATGTGCTTAACAATGACCAGCTAGCATGAGCTTACGTGTTGTAACACTACCCAGCTTTAGGTGAGACTCTAGACTGTCTTAATTTCAGCATAATTAAAAGCATTAATTAAGAAGAAGTGAAAGTCATTCAGAGTGGTTTGGTGTTAAATGCACTGTTCTACTTAAGAGTGGTTCATAGTGGTATAGATGGGAACCAGGTGTCTGTAGTGTGCAACGTCCCAAAAAGCTACCTGAAAGACATTGCTTTACACCAGATATGCTTTTAGCTAACCCTTTAATGCATTCACAGCACCTCTGTAAGAACAAAGCAGTCTCCAAAGAAGACCTTGCCATTAGCAGTACTACACATACAAGCTCAGGCTCATTGGTCATTTTGGATGGTGAATTAAATGGCTATATTCACAATTGTAGCCACTGTGTCTCCCGGTTCCCATCACCACAAGTCCAAAGGAATTGCCAAGCTGCTCTACAATGAACCATTTTAAATCAACCCACTCTGAACGGCTTTGTTCAAAAGGTCTCAATGACTGAATTACGCAGAAAATGTGGAGAAGTCGGTGCAATTCAGCTTTTAGCACTTAAAACAGGCCAGAAGCTAAGCTAGCGACAGACTCCATCCCAATGGTTAGATCAAACCACACCAGGCCTGACTTTAGGCCTCGTCTCCATTGTTTAAGTGCTTCACCCATGTGAATGGGCTGATGAACTGACCAACGCAACAGGAAAACAACAGCAGGTAAAATAGTCACATGAAGCTGAAAACTACAATGTAAGTACAATAAAGCGTAACAAGCAACCAGAGAAAGCAATTCAACTACTAGTTGCATTCACATGTAGCTTATTAGAGACTTGGGGACCAAAGTATGACTCAAAACAAGCTCATATAAACCAAGAAGAAAGACTAGAATAAGCTTAATTTGAATTGGAGAATAGTTTTGCTCTATTTGGTCCCGATATGTCAATTGAAAATACAAGCAATTGTACTTATATATACACACAACACTATTGTTTTCTATGGTGCCATCCAATGAACACAAAGTTGGACTTGACCAGTATTTAAACAAAAGAAAACGAGCCCTAGAAATTAGCCATTAGCACCCAAAGCTATGGTAGCAATAAAGCAAAAATAGGCTCCCACTATAACCAAACCTAACCCATGTTATTCATAAGCATAATCAATGAAAAAAAGCATTTCCTTACTCTATAAAGTAGACCTCTCCATCCTCGGTGTAAGCCATCTCCCAGTTTTCGGGCAGAGGGCCCAGAGGGTCCTCGTCCGAGGGGTGGCTGGGGTGTGTGTGTGTGTTCTGCGTGCCGTCCGTGGTTGACGCCAAGGCGTTGTTGAGCCGGTAGGACGGGGCGAAAGGTCGCACCGAGTGGTGCTCGTCTGGTTCACTCGAGTCTCCTGTGTGCAAACAAACGCGGGTGAGGTGAGCTGGCCGCCGCCGGGGGGATCTCTCACTGAGACCCAGATTGTTGCCCAGATACACATACATATAGGCAGAGGTTGAATGCTGTCGTTGCTGCTGAAGTTGAAATAGTTGTGCTGTGCTTAACATTTCCCCCCTCTGTTCAACTACCCCAGACACTGGCAGGGGGGTGGGGTCACTTAACACCTCCCATGTTTCCTGACCTATTTGCATCAATCCAAAGCCATTTACACTTAGTCTCCCTCATACATACACACACACACACACACACTTACCTGTCTGTCTGCAACCATCAGACGCATACAAATGAAATCAACAACCTTTCCAGCCAATAAGAAACGAGCAGGAGGGGAAAACAGTTCCAAACTTAGATGAAATTATGGGTACTTCAAAATCGTAATCAATCAAAAGTGGAAGTGCGGAGCTACATTTATATTTAAGGCATTTAGCAGATGCTCTTATCCAGAGAGACCTCCAACCACCCTTAGTGTTCAGTCCAGGAATGTTTCCTAGCTAGTCCAAGAAGGTTAAAGTCGAACACTCGCCTTGAGCTCAGACACTGACCAAACAAGGGCCAGTGCTGATACCTAGAGAGAAGAATACAGAGCTACAGAAGTGCACTTACTAGCAACCCCAAGCCAGCGCTCATACCTAGATAGTAGAAAGATTATGCTAAGTATATGCAAAAAGAAAGAATTTCAATATATACATCTATTAGTTACTATCCATCTTACTCACTTACGTGCTTTACAAAGAAATGGGTCTGTAGTCTGCGTTTGAAGCTAGAAGTAAACCAAAGTGAAGGTATACAGTATCAGTGTGTAGACATACTAAAGTATGTCTAGTACATATAAAGTAAAGTAAATATACCAGTAAAATGCCTAAACAACCAACTACACCTATGTGGGGTGGTGGCTAATGGGGCTAACGGGTCATTGCACACAAGGAAATCAGCATACATTACCAGTCAAGAGTTTAAACACACCCAACTAAACAGATGTGTTTGATTGTCTCTACAGACTCTACAGGCTTACACTTAACAGCTCCAACTGAGGAGAGTCTGAAACAGTCCATATCTTGATATACCACATATACTTGATATTGATGTACCACAGTATCTCTCAGGAGGCCACCCAGCTGCTTGTCCAGTCTCTGGTCATTTCAAGGCTAGACTACTGCAATTCGCTCCTGGCTGGTCTTCCTCTACGGGCCATCAGGCCCTTGCAACTGGTCCAGAACGCAGCAACTCGACTCATCTTCAATCTTCCCAAGTTCACCCACGTGACTCCACTGCAGCCCCTCCCTACCTTATGGCAATGGTTAAGAGTCGATCTGTACCTCGAGCCCTTCGAGCTTCAAGTGTTGCTCGACTCGACCCGCCATCCCTGAAAACGCATGGAAGACAAGCGTCCAGACTCTTCTCTGTCCTGGCTCCCAGATGGTGGAATGAACCCACACTGGCTGTCCGAACAGCGGAGTCTCTCGCAGTCTTCAAGCACAGGCTGAAGACCGATCTCTTTGTAAAGCACTTAAATGAGTGAGCACTTATAGTTGTGTAAGCTGAAATGCTTTGTTTTGCACTGAGTACGGTTCCCAGGTAGTGCGCTTATGCTATATATGTCTGTGTATTGTTCTCTCTAGGTAGCAGCACTGGCCCTTGTTCGGGCGGTGTCCGAGCTCAGGGTGAGTTTTAGACTCCTAACTTACTTATACTAGCTGGGAAACATTATCAGACAGAACGCTAAGCACGGTTGTAAGTCGCTCTGGATAAGAGCGTCTGCTAAATGCCGTAAATGTAAATGTATTATATTTCTGCCATATCTCCACCTCTGATATTTATTTCGAAGTGCAAAATTATTATATTTAATTTAGTGAATATTAGAAAGAAGTCTTGTTCTATCAGCCTCCACTGCAGGCTAAGAAAGCTGTTTTATCCTCCTGTAAAGTTCCATTCTGGAGGTTTTTAAGGTGGACTGTTTAAGTCCATGAGTGCTATTTTATAGTTTGACGTCTTCACTTTTATTCTACAGTAAAGCATTAAGATGAACACAAGGAGAACCTGCTACAGTTTAGCCGTGTCTAAACTGGTACCATGGTTCTGGGCGGTTTGATTTTACACTAGGAGTGAGCGTCGTATCAGAACAAAACCTCGTATCACCAAAATCTTAACTTTACAGGAAAGGGCAAAGAACAGAGTAAATAAACTTTTAACTGAATTTTGGAGTTTCTCTATTGCTAAGTTTTTGACACAGTCTTAACTGCTTTAAAGTCTTGCAACGAATAATGAAAAACAAATATGAAAATTCTAGTTTTTTTCCCTGCCAACAGCAACAATATGCTTTTCTGAAAATGAAATGAATATCTCAATATCTCAAAAAGTTTAAAAAAATCTCAAAAAGTTTAACCTTAGATAAGAAGGAAATAAACATGTAACATGGGGGTAAATAAATGGTGGTGGCGGTAAATAATAATAATAATAATAATAATAATAAGAGAAGAATATTAACATGGTAACTTCTCTTAATGTCATGTAAATTAACTTAACAAGAGCTCAACAGACTACAGACCGTAAAAACGGCACATTAAATGGTAAAAATTGGTTTAAAAAACTATATGAACAAACTAAGACTACAAAAATTATAATACAAAATGGTAAAAATTGCTATAAAAAAAGTATATGAACAAAGTAAGACCAAGTTGTTGCTGTGTAGTTTAAGCAGTAACAGGACTGGTTGGCTTTGTGTACAATTCGTCTAAAACTGTCTTTGTTATGAGCCATGCGGTCGTTCAGCGTTCTACAATTACTGACCAAGATATAAACACAATATAAACGTGTCATCACACAATTCATCACAGTGCCAACAGTATATCACCATACTGGACTTCATCCTTCAAAGCTGCTGAGGTACAGAACCAAAGTTCTAAACAAGAAAGATCAGATCAGTGGAACCACATAAACGGGAGCTATTCCCCCACAACACCACACAAACTGTCCACATTTACATACACTACAGCTAATTACAGTCACAGCTCATAGGAGTCCGCCGGAGCCTCCAGTGAATCCAGTTCTGTTCTAACTACCCACCCAGATCCTTAGAACCTGCACCAGAAACAATGACTCAAGACTCGTTTTCAGACTCGCACGGAACCAAAGGCCGGGAAAACAGGCTTGTCAGCTCAGTCCAGAGAAATATGCCTCATTAGAACCAGCACGTCCAAGCCACACCCCTCCCTGGAACAAACCAACAGTCACTCCATGTTGTTGCTGATTAATAAAAGGGCTGATGCCCATCACCACAGCCAGAGGGCGCCGTTTCGCCTCAGCCTGCCAGCCAGACAGCAACACACCTCTACTACATCACATTACAAGCCTTATTGTTCCGTCTTCCTGCCCTGAGAGCTCACTCGTGCGTTTATAAGTGATCCTCCATCTGTTATGACCGCAGCACGGGGCACTGCTAGGACAGAGTCATAACCATGACAACAACAAACAACAACGTTTATAAACTACACATGAACACAGCAGAGATACAGTGACGCTTTCAGCACAGAGACCATTCGCTAGTTCGCTGCCCACACTGGATGATGACCACAGCGTCTGCAGACGGGGGTGGGCAATGTGACCGTACGTTCATCCGTTTATTCCTTCATCCATCACCAACATTGTTCTTTAATCCGTTCATTCCTTNCCATCACCAACATTGTTCTTTAATCCGTTCATTCCTTCATCCATCACCAACATTGTTTATTCATTCATACATTAACACTGCTCCTTCATCCATTCATTCCTTTATCTGTACACCAACATTGTTCCTTCATCCATTCATTCCTTTATCTGTACACCAACATCGTTTCTTTAGCCGTTCATTTCTTTACTCATACACCAACATAAGTTCTTCATCTGTTCATTTTTTTATTCTTACACCAACATTGTACCTTTATACGTTCATTCTTTTATTCCTTCACCAACATTGTTCCTTCATCCATTCATTCCTTTATCTGTACACCAACACTGCTCCTTCATCCATTCATTCCTTTATCTGTACACCAACATTGTTCCTTCATCCATTCATTCCTTTATCTGTACACCAACATTGCTCCTTCATCCGCTCATTCTCTTATTCCTACACCAACATTGTTCCTTCATCCATTCATTCCTTTATCTGTACACCAACACAGCTCCTTCATCCGTTCATTCCTTTATTTGTACACCAACATTGCTCCTTCATCCATTCATTCCTTTCGTCCTAAACCAACATTGTTCTTCCATCCATTTATTTCTTAATCTATACACCAACATTGTTCCCTCCATCCATTCATTCTTTATCCATCAGCAATATAGTTCCTTCATCTGTTTATTCTTTTATCCATGCAACAACACTGTTCTTTCATCCATCCATCCATCCATCCATCCATCCATTCATTCATTCATCCATCCATACACCAACCTTGCTCCTTCATCCATTCATTCCTTTATCCATACACCAAACTTCCTTGATCCGTTCATCCAAGTGTTCATACGGAACAGTTTCCAACCAGTTAGCAACATACAAAGGCTGATTAACGATGTTAGTTCAGTATAAGGGGTGGAGCCAGCTAGGAGTGTTGAACAGAGAGCTGTCAATCAAGCAGCTTATTAGCCACACCCACACAGTTCTCAGGTAGGTCAGCAGTTTTTAAGGTGTGTTTTATCATATTTATATACTTATATTTTTCATTTAAACTATGTTGCATGTTCCCCAGAGCTTGATGGAATTTAGGCTAAGTACAAACCACAAGTACAAACCACACTCGGAGTCTCAAACCTGGGCAAAACAGTCACTCCGCACAGCCCTATTAGACAAACGCCCATAAAAAATAGTGACTTACTGGTGTGAATAGTGATTTACTGGTGTGAATAGTGATTTACTGGTGTGAATAGTGACTTACTGGTGTGAATAGTGACTTACTGGTGTGAATAGTG
>JAVGWN010001429.1:0-12412 GCA_034552555.1 Semaprochilodus insignis | reverse complement strand
GAGAGAGAGAGAGAGAGAGAGAGAGAGAGACACTTTACAGCTTAATCTGTGCACTCTGCTGTCCCGTCTCTGGGGATCCAACACTTTCTCTAGCTTAAGAGAGGCTGAGAGAACAGGCTCTCCAGGCTCTCCTCCAGATATGCAGAGTGGGGCTCATCAGAGTGCAAATAAACATACAAGTGTAAAAGTGAGAGTAAAATTGTTTAGTGTTCAAGCAGCAAGCCTGTGTTTTCTTTAATAAACCTGTTAAATGGCATTGGCATGCATATGTATGTGAAGTTAGTTTTTGTTGTGCACACTGACGTATTATTGTTGAATCAAGTTTTTTTTTTTCTCTCAAGAGGAAATACTTTTTTGGTATGTTTGAGATTAAGAGTTTATCTTGCAAAATGTTGCTGATACAATACGTTTTCTAGTTGTTTGCATGAACATGAATACACAGGGATCAAGAGTTTTATCTGGCGATACACCAGCATACAAATAACTGCAATTAACAATGTAATTGCCTTATTTGAGAGTTAAATAAATCGTATTACAAACATTCCTTGTAATAGCAAGTCAGAAGGGTTTTGTTCTGCTGTTTTTGTAAGATACATTATGTGTTTTAATAGCTGTTTTTGGCCATCTTTGATTTACATGTACAGTACATTACATGCACTTGCACATTCTGATGGTGAAAGTTGTGGACAGTAATTGTGGTCAGCTAATGACTGTGAACAATGCAATAACTACAATGAGGTGAATTTGGTGACAGGACTTCATATCAGCTCCAAAAAAAAAAAAAAAAAGGTAAAAATTTACCTAAAACAAAAAGAACTACCATAAACATTCACCAACATGTAAATCAGCACAGTAGGACATGCGAGAGTGACTGTTTCACACATACTTTTACATCCCCATATTGTATAGTTTAACAGTGAGCGTGCAGGTTAACGTCCTGGTTGTTGCGCGTTTCCTCTGCCCACTCACTCGCCCCGTGACTCTTGCAAACGTAACAACCTTCCTGCTCCAGACATCCGACCCCCATTTCCTCCTCAGATGCCCAACCCTTTAGCAAAGCCCTCCTCCTCTTTGAACCACAGTGAAGCAAAGGGACATTAACGGAGCCTCACGCTGGAATTAGCCCATTAATGTAATGCTAACAAGATGGAATCCTCCTCCCTGGGGCGTAATATTCCACCAGCATCTCCGCAGTTGTTCTTTTTTGTAAATCACTCAGCTTATCTGAAAGGAGGCGATCGATACGCCAGCATTACAGTAAACAGATAAACTAGTGCTGCTGCGGGGAGGTGGGGGGTTAGGCGTCTGAGTTGAGTTCCATTATGGAGCACAGATGAGGGAGAACGATTAGCGGATACTCACTTTTGTTTTGTTGTTGCAGCGTCTTGTCATGAATGTATGAATAACGATGGGCAAAGCTGGACATGAGTGTGAAGTTTAAACAGACTGGATTCCTTATTAGAAAGGTCAATTTAGAAAGGAATAGATCAACAAAACCAGCGCTCCAACAACAACAACACGTAATGAGTCACTTTCTCTGTAGCAATGATAGACCAGGCTGGCTTAACAGCACCACGACTGTTTGGGTTTACAGCTTCCTGGACCCTGGCACAGGTCTTTGGGGAGCTGGGGAGACATATAAGATTAACGCAAGTCTGAAAAGGTTATCAGAGGTTCAGCAGCCTGTAGCCTTAGGGTGAGAGAGAGGGAGAGGGGGGACAAGGGAGGTGGTGAGACCCAGTGATCCCTTATCCCGTCCTAATCTCTGTTCTGCCACACGTACAGGAAGCAGGAGTGCCGAGAGAGCCATCCACTGGCCCACTGACTGATCTGGTCATTTTCAGAATGCAGCCCACCACATTCAGCCACCATTCATCTCACATCAGTCATTCAGATTTTCTGAACAAGGATGACACATGACCACTGATATGGGAGTTGTAGGCTGGTGACAATCTCTGATATTTTTCATGTATGTTTCTGTTGTTGCTGCAAGACACAGAAACTACATATACATATATACATATAATATGTAGAAACTAGGTCTACATCTACCTGGACTATGGAGAACTATAATATTTATTTTTATAGAATTACAAATGCCTTAAATCAAATAAGCATTGCTTAAAGATTCTGCTTATTGGTGGGCAATAAATACTAGCTCAATCAAATAAATCAAATTTCAATTCAAATCAAAGTCAAATCTAAATCATCTGTCTGATGCCAAGGCTCTTTTTTAAAGCAAACGAGTGCTGATACAATATGAAACAGATGTCATTGTGCATCCCTGAACTAACTTTAATCAGCCCAGCATTATGTATTTATCCAATAGGTTAGCTGTTTATTTCTCACAGGGCAGATTTTGTAGGGAACAGTATAATTTCTCATCTTAATTTCCCAAGAATTTTCCGCATTATAGGGAAATCCACCCCGGAATTCAGTTTTGGAAATTCTGCCGCCCTGCTGCCGAGACAGACTTTTCAACAAGCTGGGGCAGGGAAGTGATTCAGATTCAGAAAGGAGGTGAGGACGAGGACGTTCTTTAATCTTTCCGGGGGGCCACTCGAGCGTTTGATTGCAACAGAGCAGAATGACAGAAGAGCCTCAGAGATCTGGCCTCTTCCCGAGCCCGTCAAGTGGATCTCTCAAAACAAGAGGGAGAGAACAGCGGAAGTGTTTGATCGGCCAAGTCAGCACACACGCACATACACACACACACACAAGCTGGTGCACCAACAGTGCACAAAGCACACACACTAACACATACTCATAAGTTAAAACAAACACACACCAGTTCAACTCTGAGTTCAGAAACTTCACTCAAGTTCATAAAAATCCATTCCAATCGTAAACTTCCTCTCAGATTTTCTGAAATTAATGTCTGATTAAGAGAGAGAGAGAGAGAGAGAGAGGGTGAGAGATTGAGAGAGATTGAGAGAGAAAGAAAAAAAAAAAATCAATAAACACTAGATGGCCTGTAAAAGCATTATAAATATAAGTAACATTCCTCCATTAGGGCAGATTTGAAAAAAAGCAAATGCTAATGAGGGAGAGAGAGGCCATTCTAGTCCATTAAAGGCTCTCTCTGGTGGAAATAACCCTCTCTGTGAGGTTATCTAGTGGCCAGCCCCGCAAACTCCACAGCCACTATTCAAACACCACTCCCATTTCCTACTGACGCACTGGATAAATGTGCCTTTTGTACTGCAGCGAGTAAAGGAGAAATGGATGACTTAAATGCAGTCCTCCGTCTAAACAAGGAGCATTCTTATTCATTATACATTTGTAAGTATTTATGGAAACCAAGGGTACTAGATCGCAAGGAACCTTCTGAATAGTTCATATGGAGTTACTCTTTGGGATTGCTGAGGAATATGTCTACCAATCACGGAGAGGAAAGAGTTTCTCCAATTTATAAAGCAGCAATGCAGCTGGAATTTTGTTTTGGGGTCTGGTTTCAAGTTTTTTTACCCGTCTTTCCAGACTTTTTTCATGACCCATGGTGGAATACAACCATGTAAACTCAGTTATAAACAGTACAATTTTCAATTCACAAGAGCTTCAAGTTTTATTATGGAACAAAAAAAAAAATAGATGTACTGTCAGCAGATAGGAGCCTATTGTATTGAAAGTATAGTGAGCGCGTGAGTGGGGAGAGATTTTTCTGGCTTGGGGATAGCTGGTACTCACTTGAGTGGAATGCGTGGGACGGCTGTAGGAGTGGAGGCCGCAGTGACTACCTGCAGAATCTGTTCCAAGGCAGACAGACCCCCTCCGACCTGAAAAGCTACCTGATCCGCATTGTTCTGAGGAAGAGAGAGAGAGAGAGAGAGAGAGAGGTGGGGGGGTAGGAGAAAAGAAAAGAAGAGTCAGTCATGAACATGCACGCAGAGGCAAACGAGTGGAGGTATCACATTGCTCTGAGTTTGGAGGGATCCACTCTCCCCACCTCCCCTTTTCCAAAGGGGACTAAAAGTGAAATCTGAAACAAAGTGATCCCCTAAGAATTCCTGCTAAATCTCAAATGTGCACAACCCGGACCATGCACACCCGCCCCCCCCCACCTCACAACTCCACAGCCACCAAACCCCAGCGCAAGACAACAAACACACAGACCTGCACACAAAGCAGGGGTGGTCTGGCCTGACAAACAAGAGCTTAGGGAATACAAGGGCATGGAAGTAGGACACGAAAAAATGGGGAAACAGTATGGTGGGAAAAAACATACACTCTAAAAACATGATAAAGTCAAAATACATGCATAATGTCAAGCAGAGATGAGCAGAAAAAGCACCAAGCCAGCTTGTTTCAAATGCAGCGTTCAGTGGTTGCTTATCATAGATAACAGTCATAAAACTTTTAAGAGGGGGTCAACCAAACTGTGTCTGAAACTCATATGGTGTGGCTGAGTGTCCTTGACTAGGAGAGGACATAAACCAGTCATTTAACTGACGTGCTTTTCAAATCAAACTGTTTACAGACGTGACATTTTTACTTGCATCATAAAATTCCTTCAAGTTCAAAGTGGGACCCCTTAAAGTGAGTCATGCATTTTAAGACAAAGATCCCCAGATCTCCTTGGCTTTAAGCTGAGGAAGGAAGGAAGTCTCACAGAGGCGGGCCATGGCTCTGACCCAGCGCTGTCCCAAAAAAAAAAAAAAAACCCCGAAAAGTAACATCCTTGGATGAGAAAGAAAAACTTTATTTCACCTATCTTTGATCCATTTGTAAAACCTCAAGGTACCCAAAGTTGACACCTACACAGTTCAAGGAACCTAAGAAACATAATAGCTGAATACCAGAATAGCCAAAAAAGTACATCAATATGTAAGACAAAGAAAAAAGAAGGGGTTTGCTTAAGTGAGTGATGATGCACATCGACAAATCCAGCTGTGAGAGTGATGGGGGCAAACTTTTAGTGAGAGCAGAGAAGAAATCTCCCACTTCTTAATGAGGTCAGAGTTTCCTACGCTGTGTGACAACGCTCAAAGCCGGGCACTTCACGCTGTTTTTGTTAAACGGACTGCGAGGCTGCCAACAAGCCTGAACATATTGAGCGCTGAACAGTGGAAGCGCTTTGCAAAATTACACATAAGCTCCTCTTCTGTCAATCACGGGCGCCGCCAAAGAGTAATTCCTGAAGATCCGGTGGCAAAAGAAGGCTGAACCCTGGCAGGGTTAAGAGATTGGAACAAGCACATTGTCAGGTACACCAAAGCCAGTGCATGCTGAACGGTGGGGAGGATTAAAAAAACAAAAAAAAAAACTAAAAAGCTCAGCGCGGCTCCGTCGGCCTGTGGGTCGGCAGGCACAGACTCCCCACGCCGCTCTCAATGCCTTATCAATAGAGCCAAGAGCAGTGCAGCAGGCTCAGAAAGCGCTTAACTCCCACAGACCTGCCAGTATCAGCAGGCCGGAGGGGAGGGAGGGTCAGTCCTCTCCTGGTGGCCCGTTTAAGCATGGGGCGGGGGGGGATGGGTTAGGTGGGGCCAGAGATCAGATCAGAGGGAGAGGTGTCACACATGCCTACACCTGGCTTACTGACAGATACCTGCTCCAAGAATACTACACAAAAACACTGACTGACAGCATGTAAACACTGCAGTAAAAAAAGAAAACTTCACATTAACATGTAAACTAAGTCATTCAGAGCAGTTTAATGCCAAATTAATGGTTCTAGAGGAACTTAGCAAGCCAGACCTGTTCACAGCAGTGGTGAAAGGAAAGGTAGATGTGAGAGGAGTTGTATGTCTCTAAAAGCTCCCTCCCACATGGTGTATTGCTTTACTGTAGTTTTGAGGTTTTGGCCTTAAAGTGTTTTTTAAGGAATTTATACTGGAAAGGAACACTCAAAAAAAAAAAAGTTTACTAATCATTTTGAATAGTAAATAAAATGACTACATTTGCCAACCTGTGGTAACCTGTGGTTCCCATCACCACACAAAACGAAATGAACTGCTGAGTTTCTTTAACTTTCTTTAACGGCTAATTCACTGCAGAATATTTTGTGGAATGGCCTTTAACATCTTTTTTTTTTCCTTTTCCCAACTAGAAATTTTACTTCCTTAAAACAATAAAAAATAATAATACTTAAAAAAATAAAAGTAAGCTTAAAACATCTTGAAAGATTTGCAGTCTAGAATTTCTATAGGGCTACTTTCATGGAATGTTCATGCGTTGACGCTGTAAAAATGGAGCTAGGAGAATTTCTTATGACAAAAAGACAGTGTTAATGTAACAATGTATACAAGCTGAAATATCCTGTTTCATGCCATATCTATAAAAATGACGGACTGTAACAGCACTGGATAAATTCAAATTACTGGGGAACACAAAGAGGACAAATGACCTGCATTTCATTATATCACCCAATGCACATTCCAGATCCTGCCTCTCATGATGTAGACCATACTGTTCACTCTGAGGTCCATTGTTACCAAATGCTGCTTTTATACACTGCCATGGAGCCTCCTTTTCAACTCTGTCATAAGACCAGGCTTTGATGGCCTGGTTTTGTTTCACAAGTGGCCATGTCACCAAAACAAGCAAAGTGTATTTTTATTTACGGCCGGGGTGCCACAGAACTTCTAGGAGAAGCACAAATGTGGTGTTAACGTGATGTTTCGGTCTAAACATAAAACAATGCCTTTGCATGAACGATTCTCAACTTGGCTGTTAAGACGTGTCCCTTTCAGAGGCCAGTTGAGAACTGCTAGTCTTTCTCCTATAAGCTTTTAACCTCGATACATTTAACAAAAATGTACGCCTGAAGATTTACAAGTTCTGTACATTTCTAGAACTTCTAACACAGCTTATGTATGGGGCTATGCAGTCTTTTTTGCTACTGTAAGAACTAGGAAAGTTTCTTTCCATCCATCAACACAAATTGAAATAAATGAAATACAACTTGACACATAAAGAGGCAATCGATCCCATATTCAGTCATAAATGCACAATGGCCTGAAGTGCACAGCTGGAGAGTTACATGATAAAACCTCACACAGAGAGCTGTAAACACCGCTGTGAGCAATATACAAAGCTACAGCTGATCCCCGACTTTATGCAGTGAAGGAGTACTGTCTGATCTAGCTCAGGCTCACCCTTGCCTGACAGACACTCCAATGACAGAATAATAGGATGAGAGGCTCTGTTTCTCAAACAGAGGCCTTGGACAAAAGACCTGAAGACAGACGAGAGGGCAAAAGGAAAGGGGGTGAGGAGGAGGGTGGGGTGAAGGGAAGAGAGGAACCTGGATTATACTGCAAGGAAACCTTATCCAATTATTATCCTGGGTGTCCACTTTAGCCCAGGGTAACCAAAGGGCTTGGCAGCTGCTTGTTGCCCTGGTCAGGACAGAGGTGCCGGGGTCTAAATGGCTGGGTGGGGCCAAAGCGCCCTCAAAATCACACTAATTAGCCTCCATAAAGCCGGAGGGAGGGGATAACTACCAAAACGTTACATCCCCCTCTTCGCAACAACAGATGGAGAACAACTGGCTCAGGGTTTACTGACGGAGAGGGCCGCCAAGGCTGCATCTCTGGCCCATCAATCTTTATGCAAGCAATTCAACAACAAACAGAAACTTCGTTTTATAGTGACTGCTACAAATGATGGAGGGCACAGGCATGCACAGCCTCAAACAGAAATATTGAAATACGCAAGGGAAGTAAACAAAAGACTCCATTTAGTGAAGAGGCCTGCTCTACAATCAGAGAGGGAAAGGGAGCAGTTGTAAACCACAACAAGAGCTCTGCAGTCAGCAGAGTAAAAGTTTGTATGTTTACAGGGTTTAATGGCATGAAGTATACAATAAAGGATGATTTGTGACAGTTCATTTCAATTGAGAAACAGTATGGAGCTGGGTTTATGTAACAAAGAGGACCACCAGTCATTAGTGACAAGCGAGGCACAAAATCAAAGGGGCCACAGCAACCACAGGATGGTGTTCTCAAAGCAGAAAATCTCAACATCAATTGTACTGTTTGTACATGCTTGTTAGATTCTGTTACAGGTTGCAAACGTTGACCGCAACATAGCCAAAACTTTCAGCAACAAGCCACAATGTAAACTGGCAAGCAAAATACTGCAAGCAGAAAGTGTTAACCTATGACTAAAGCCCTGCCATGGTGTATTTCCACAGCTGTCTGCTCCTCATGCTTATCTTCTGATATAAACACACACCTGAGGGGAGAAAAAAGTATCTAATACACACGTACACGCATAATTCCAGCCAAGTGGAACAACAGAATTAGCCCTGAAATTAGGCTTTGAAAATTACCATACTGACAGAACACAGTGAAAGAAGACCATAACTATGTCCAGTGGCTTGCTGTAGGCCTAATCACTCATGGCTCTGCCTGCTGTTCAGGCCAGGTATAGAGAGACCTCCTACCCAACAGGCACAGCTGACTCATGCTCACACCTCGAGCTCCTGCTATTCACACTGTGGTTTCTTACAATGTAAAGAATCTAAATCATTTAATACATTATGATCCCATGACTTAGCAACCTCATGCCAAAACTAATAATAAGTAGGAATTCCAAAGTTTAATATTTACTATATGCCTCTAGAGGACTCGCCTCCTAGTGGCCATTAGAGAGTACTTCACTAGAGTCAACTTGCTTAATAGGACTGATTAGCACGGACCATAACAATGGCACTGACCATGACGATATCTATCAGCAACACTCTTTGACTTTCAAAGCATTTCACACCTTATTGACATGAAGGCCATATCGCGCCCATAGCCTTGAACTCCACTGAGGTTTTCCGATTCGGTCAACTTCAAAACAGAACTTTTCTATTCCTAGGTCATCCATCACGACTTTGAGGAGCAGAGCATGGCGAGGCCCCCCTGGCGCCCCTCTCCCCAGGCCGGGGCCTCTTGATCAGGTACAGCGAGCCACCAGTTGGCCACCAATGGGAGCCAGACCCTGACAGCTGGCAAATGAAAATGTAAATAGTGGCTGCGCTCCGCAGCCCAGTGCCTCCACTGTGTTCCTGACAGTCCCCGAAGTGTCATAAACGCAGTTCGTCTCCACTGGCCCTTTATTTGAAAGCAGTGACAAACATTCATTGGCAGAATGTAAATATGTGAGCTCATATTGCCAAGGTAAGCGGTGGAACACAGTAAGAATATGGAACTCTCCAGAATAGTTTTAAAACAATAACAATCCCCCCCACCAAAAAAAAATTCTCTTCAATCCGTCACTTCCCCGTGAGACGAAAAGAAACCTGGTTTGACACAAAATAAACCATTAGAGGCCTCAGAGGGAGAGGCGGACAAGGGTCGGAGACCACAGCCAAGCTGAGGCAGTGCCGTGGGGTGGTGGGGGGGGGGTTGGAGGTGGGAGTGACCGTCAGGGTTGTTCAAGGAATTAGGAGAGAAAGTGGAGACTGAATCAGATATGGTGACCGAGAAAAAAACAAATCTGTAGGTGAGTCCGTGACATGAGAGATGCTTGTTAGGTCAAATAATCTAAACGCTCCTGACTTAAACAAAGTTGGCGGGGGGCAGACACCCATGCCGAAGCAGACGGATATTTATTTGACTTTGTCCAGGGATTAGAGGAGGAAGTGCCTAAGCAGGTCGGTTCACACACAAGCCCAGCGATGCTGGCCTGTGCCTGGGCAGTGCTGGTTCAGCTGACGCTGGAGGAATCCATACTTTGACGGACAACCAAAATGAAGTCCAGATACTAGGCTTGGAGACTTCTATCCCCACTAGAGTCCAAAGAAAAGCCTGAAGAACTGACATTTCCACAAGCACTTCGCTATTCTGCTGACTTACAAAAACAGCAACAGAGAAATCTTCAAAGGCAGGTCTCAGTGGGAAACTCCAGTACCAGTGGGTATGGGAGAGACCACGAAGCCTCTGGGATAGCATGAGAGAAAACATTTGTACTCATGAGGGAATCTGCAAGCTTGAAAAGCCTCAAACTAAATTAACACGCTGTTTAACATCCGCATTAAAAAAATATGTTACAAAAGGCAATAAATAAAAAGGTAATATCACACCTTACTTCCCATTTACCTGTTACTGTGAATTTACTATTACTCAATGTATAACATTTTAATTCTACACTTTATACAGGTGACATGTCTGAAAGCATGTATTTAGAAATAAGGTACATTACTGTGCAAATGTCAGAAACTTCTGGTCAAAACGGCCAAGTTATTCACTGCTCAGAGAAAAATGCTGAACCACTGAAAAGTGTTGAAACATCACTGAATGTGTTTGAATGTGTCATAAAAAGTAGAAAATGCAACCAACCGATCAGACAGAACCCTGGAGGTGTGGACAAATATCCCTGCAGATTTCTTTGGCAGTCTGAAATCAGATCTCATGAAAAGAATGAGCGCTGGAGTAAAGGCAATGAGTGGACACATTAAATACTGAAACAAGTACACTGTGTTTAATTGCTGAGGCTTCTGTGTCATCTTCTGTTAAACTTAGGTTTTCTGCTTTCCCCCAGTGCTGAAAAATACTTGTTTGCAGTGTTCTCGGTCTTGGTCTTAAACAGTGGAAGTAAATAAATGCCAGCTTCTGAGTTTTGGACAGTACTGTACTACTAGCCAAGTGGGGCCACTACTGCAGTTGGACTAGCCTTCAACAAACTCCTCCCACTAGCCAGTAAAGGGACACCATCAACATCCCATTCTTCCGCCCACACACATGCACAACACATGCCCCCTTCCTAAGTGTATTACATCTTACCACGTGCAAGGATTGTTTATTTCTCTCTTCATAATTAAACGACAGATGCCAGCCATCCATCCATCCAACTATTGATCAACACAGTCACAGGCAACACAAATTTTAGACCTTAGTTAATGACAATATGAAGTAATGCCTTTCGTAAATATTACACATTAATGTATCTGCAGTGCTGTAAAATACTCTTTTCACTGACAGGCAGCTCAGGCAGTTTTGGAATTAACACCTAGCTAGAAATGGCAAAATACATGATCTACAACCCCTGCAACAGAAACCATGGAGAAACTGCAGTGAGCTGCACATAGTTTTAATACTTTTGTTGAAGACGGAACATCTTTTTCCAAAAATAAAAAAAGAAAGGAAAAAAAAAAAAGAATTCTAGGTAGCAAGTAAGCTTGTAGCAGAAGGCAAGAAGCCATTGGCACTATGCAACACGCATCACACGGAGCCAAAGAATACATCTTCAAACACTTCTCTACTTTATTCATTTCAGGCATTCGGATTAAATTTACTTTGACAAAACCAACATGTTATTGTACAAAGCCACAATGTACACCAGCAGGCTCGAGAGGCCAGGCAAACACTGGAAACATGTTTGCCTAATGAACGGGTAGCTCCTCAATTAATAACATCTGCCGCAATGAAAACACGCAACTAATCTGGCCCTCGTTACCGAATAACCGAGGGCAAAGAGTTGGGGAGGGAACGCGATACTCCACACAGACTGTGAGACAGGGAGGACTCCAGCCAAAGCCATGTGGTTCAGGGGAGTCTGCATACAGAGCAGCCAGGAGGCTTATCTCTCCCTCAAATCCCTGCACACACACACACACACACACACACACACAGAGACACAGACACAGACAACCCCCACAGACAAGACCTGGGACAATAATGGCCCCAAGGCGGACCAGTCGAACTGTCACTGAGAAGCACATCCCAGAAAGCTGGTTTAGAGATGTGCTGCAGAGCTGGAAGGGCTGGCCTCAGAATAGATTCAGAGCTACTTACTATATAAGAGCCATTTATACATGACTCAATTATACATCTGTCTAAGGAAGAAGGGCACAACAGAGTCTGAGCCAGCAAAGTACACCCAGAGGTGTGACAAATTTTAGATTTTCTACAGCGTCAGATTACATTTGTTACTTTTAACAAAGACTATAATGAAAAATAAAAATAGCTAACTTTTAATCAATATAAAAACAAGCAAAACAAATCAACAGAAAAGAAAATTAGGAAAGGTTCATATTTTCAAAGCAGGAAGGAACATCCAGAAATCTTTCTATGTCTTTGGCTATGCCTTATGGAAAGCTTGCAACCTAACCGAGCATAGTCTTCCGTGGAGTCTTCTAATTTAGCATTGTTAAAGCAGTGAATATCATCGGAAAAAAACTACAAGCTAGTTTCTGATAAAAGGTGTACCTGTTGATGTAGCAGTCATGGTAAAAGAGAATGGAACAATGCCAAATGGAATGCTAATGGGGAATGACAACTGCACTGCAATGTGCACCCTGCATGGTAAAAAACTACAGAAACGTACCTGTACTAGACGCAGATAAAGTCAGGTAAAAATATACTTGAATAAAAGTAATGAAGCAATAAGGCATAAAAACGTGAAACACAAAAGGTACTCGGAAACATTCTAACGGGTGGTCCTCACACAAACTGAAATCAACTGAAGAGTGGATGACAAA
>JAVGWN010001428.1:0-12412 GCA_034552555.1 Semaprochilodus insignis | reverse complement strand
GTGCCCTTAGGAATACGACTGGTGTCTGTTCTTGCTGACACCTTCATGCCAGCCAATGCTCAATATTTCCATGTGGAAGAACATCAGTGCTGCCTTCACTGACCTGATCTCGGATCGTACTGACTAAATGAAACACTGCCGCTGTTTTTCCGAAGTGCTCGTAGTAACAACGACTTTATGAAAATAACCCGCACACGAGCTCCCACACTCCTGCGCTGATCTTTGCCTATGACACCTGTGTGTTATCTGGAGAGTTCATTGTTATTATGCCAGTTACAGTGTAAGTTTATTTAAACATCTTATTTTACTATCTACACTACATTTCATTTCTTTCTTTGGTCACGTGTTCTATGAATCAGGTATCCATAACACACTACAGGTGCGTAAGTTCATAAAAATCTATAAATCATTCATAATGCTTTATGATGCTTGACATAAGCCTTTTTAACTGCACATAAATTATAATAAATCACAAACATAAAATGTTGTGACACCACAGTGTAAAGCTTCATAGCACAAAGTTACATAATGCATTTATACACACACACACACACACACACACACACACCTATATATCGTCGCTGTCCAATGAAAAACATGTATCTCCACTTTTGTCCAATTTTACTTTCATGCATCATTTGAACACATCAGCTGCTGTTTACACTGAGTGAGAATCTCATGATGAATGGACCAACAGAAATGGCCCAAAACCGTTTGGAACGATGTCTGGTTCCATAGACTTACATTAAAGTTAAATGAGGTTCTTGGCCTCTCCTGTAAAGTTGTCTTTTTGGAGATACCTGTTTTTCTTTGGACAGCGACGGTATACATATATCTATTTTCATTTTGAAGATACTGAGGAACTGAATAAAGGTCTGAGAGTATGTCAGAGTCTAGGCATCACTGTGGATTGAGATAGATAGATAGATAGATAGATAGATAGATAGATAGATAGATAGANATAAATAGATGATAGATAGATAGATAGATAGATAGATAGATAGATAGAAAGACAGATAAATAGATAGATAGACAGACAGATAGATTAGATAGATAGATAGAAAGACAGATACATAGATAGATAGATAGATAGATAGACAGATAGATAAATAGATGATAGATAGATAGATAGATTGATTGATTGATTGACAGATAGATAGATAGATAGATAGACAGACAGACAGACAGATAGATACATAGATAGATAGATAGATAGATAGATAGATAGATAGATAGATAAATAGATAGATAGATCGATAGATAGATAGATCGATAGATAGATAGACAGACAGATAGATAGATAGATAGATAGATAGACAGACAGACAGACAGATAGATACATAGATAGATAGATAAATAGATAGATAGATCGATAGATCGATAGATAGATAGATAGATAGATAGATAGATAGATCTAACCTCTATCTTTTCTGTGACATACACACATATATAATGTATACATATAATATAAAATGTATATATTACTGTATGTACATGCTGACTCACACTGTCATTTCTCTGTACTTGTATAGATATATATATACACACACACACACACACACACACACACACACACATGTAAAGAGAAACTGGGACGTTTTCCTGCCTCAGCATTAAAGGGTTAACCACACACCGCTGTGAAATGACCTACAGACCTGATCAAGGACAAAGTGTCTCCGCCGCCTGTGTTCAGAGTGAAGGACACCAGCTGGAGACGGCCTGAGGGCTCAGACCATTTAACCAAGGCACGAACTGTCCTTACCCTGTCTCTTTCTCTTCTCCTCCCCTCTCTTTCTCTCCCTCACCCACACACTGTCTTCTCCTCCCTCCTCACTTTATCATCTGTCCTTCTCCTCTCCCTCTCTCTCTCCCCCCTCCCACTCTCCTGAGCTCTGTAGAGCATCTATCTATCACTCTGTGGGAGGTTCATGGCTGAGACGGGCCTTTCACTCTCCTAATGGGCACAGGCACTTCTTTGTCTGCTCTGTGCCGAGTCAATGCACCTTGATGGTTTCTGATTCATTCTGTGTCTCAGTGTGCGGTAAAGGAAACCATGCATTCAAGTGGCCCACACTAAATAAGATAACCACAGCTAGGGAGACCTTATTAGGGAACAATCTGAAGGGGATACGGGGAATTCCATCAATTTCTCAAAGAGTGTGAAATGGCTGATTATAGAGACTCTACAAACCTCTATACAGAGGTGGTGGCGATGGGAACCAGGGGTCACACCATGTCTACAACACACATATAGACACTTTATACACTATCAAAATGGTCATGATTATTTGGAATTAGAATTACTATTAGAATTATTAGAATCTAGAATTCCTGCTTTTTGACTACGCCACCACAGGGGAGTAATATAAACCAGTAACATTGTGTTTTACCTCCACTTCTATGGAGATCTACCCAAGAACGGCACTGGTCAGAGCCAACAGTCACGCTTCCGGGTTCTTCCCCTGCTTCCGCATGACGTCACACTCAAGTGCTCCCAGTCCACCAATCACGACCCACCGTTCAGCCTCACCTGAGTTTTGACGCCAAAACTAGAACCCAATGTTTTTTTTTATTTTTTATCTCGGTGATATTTACTGCAATATTTTTAAAAAAAGATGATTATTTTGGATTAGAATTTCGAGAATTTCTGAAATTAGAATGATTAGAATCTAGAATTTCTAGAATCTAGACTGGTCACCTCCACCTTCTACACCGATCTAGCCACCACAGGGGAGTAATATAAACCAGTCATATCATGTTTTACCTCCACTTCTATGGAAATCTAACCAAGAACGGCACTGGTCAGAGACAACAGTCACGCTTCCGGGTTCTCCCCCTGCCTCCGCATGACGTCACACCCAAGTGCTCCCAGTCCACCAATCACGACCCACCGTTCAGCCTCACCTNCTCCACTTCTATGGAGATCTAACCAAGAACGGCACTGGTCAGAGCCAACAGTCACGCTTCCGGGTTCTTCCCCTGCTTCCGCATGACATCACACCCAAGTGCTCCCAGTCCACCAATCACGACCCACCGTTCAGCCTCACCTGAGTTCTAATCCGTCTCACCTGTCCCTCGTTACTGTCCCCTGTATATATACCAGTCTGTGCTCTCCTTCCTTGTGAGGTACTGCCAACCTAGCTGACTCTATCTTGTCTCTCTGGTTTTGACATCCCTCTGTCTTTTGATTCTCCCTTGTACTTGTTTGCTGGCTCTGTTTGATTGGTTGGTTGGTTTTGACGCCTCACTAGTATTTCTGAAATTAGAATAATTAGAATCTAGAATTTCTAGAATCTAGACTGGTCAGAGCCAAAACTAGAACCCAATGTTTTTTTTTTATCTCTGTGATATTTACTGCAATATTTTTTAAAAAAAGATGATTATTTTGGATTAGAATTTCTAGAATTTCTGAAATTAGAATAATGAGAATCTAGAGTTTCTAGAATCTAAACTGGTCAGAGCCAAAACTAGAACCCAATGTTTTTTTTTTATCTCTGTGATATTTACTGCAATATTTTTTTAAAAAAGATGATTATTTTGGATTAGAATTTCGAGAATTTCTGAAATTAGAATAATTAGAATCTAGAATTTCTAGAATCTAGACTGTTCAGAGCCAAAACTAGAACCCAATGTTTTTTTTTTTTTATCTCGGTGATATTTACTGCAATATTTAAAAAAAAGATGATTATTTTGGATTAGAATTTCTAGAATTTCTGAAATTAGAATGATTAGAATCTAGAATTTCTAGAATATAGACTTTCGCTTTTGAACTACATCACCGCAGGCAGGTCATATTAACCAGTAATGTAGTGTTTCACCTCCACCTTCTATGCTGATCTAGCCAAGAACTGCACTGTGTGACACTTTGTCGGAGCGGTTCTCAAACTGGAGGGGCACAGAATGTTTGGGAGGCGGTTCAACTGGATAACATTCTTACTACAGACGAGACTGTGACATACTGCTATCCATAAAGTGCATCACGCAGCTGGAGCCGAACTCTGGAGCCTGAGTCCGTTTAGATGCCTAAATGTTTATCACATGGTGTCAGAAAGCCCGTCCGTTACAGCTCACCTGCTTCTGGAGGCGCAGGTTCTCCTCCTGCTCAGCGTGGGCTCTTTCCTGAGCCTCCCTCTCTTCCTGCAGACGCTGCTGCTCCGCCATGAAGCGCGCCTCCTCCTCCCTGCGCCTCCTCTCCTCCTCCTCTCTCCGAGCGTTCTCCTCCCGCAGAGCCCTGAGAGTTATAGACGTTAAAGACCATGTCTATTACAGAGCATCACTCTCACTACAGCCAGGAACTCAAACAGCCAGTTCAGTCACTGAGAGCTGCTTCCCGGACATTAGCTAAAGCCCCGTCCTACACTAAAACCGAGTCTGAACATTTCCATTGATAGTGAACTCGGCGCACGGAATCTGTTCATTCGGGTTTTTACGGCATTTCACACAAATATCCGGACTAAAAGCAGCTCTGGGCGGGCATTAAAGGCTGAGACCACCTCTGGAGATAAACTCCTCAACCAGGTCTGCCCTACAACACAGGAGCACAAAGGTCTCCTGCGATATTGACCCGAATCGGCAAACATGCTGTCCCTCGGAATTTCATCCTATCAAACGCCCATTTAGTGCAGTGGACCAGTCACAGTTAGGAGGAGGTCCCAGAATGACCCCTCTGTGTTGCTCTGATACAATCTGTGGTTGTAGCTCTCTGGTTCAAATACAGCTTTGGGTTAAAAGGCTTTCAGGGCACCGCAATCAATCAATGAGCAGCAAACTAACAAAAGCAAGTGTAGGGTGGAGCTTCAGTTCCTTCTGAGAGCCTCCGCTATTTAACCAGAACCCACAAGCTGTATCTAGTGAAACACCCACATACACACACTCTAGTGAACACACACACACTAGGGGGCAGTGAGCACACTTGCCCAGAGCAGTGGGCAGCCCTAGCCACGGTGCCTGGGCAGCAGTTGGGGGTTAGGTGCCTTGCTCAAGAGCACTCACTACAGTCGTTACTGTAGGTACAGGGAATCGAACCGCCGACCCATGAGATTTGTTCCCTCACTTCCAGCTGGGTTAAATTTGGAAGACAAACTCCTCTGTGTGCAGCTCCAACGGCTAAAAACTCTCTACTCAGAGAATGACTGGCCTCACCTAAAACAGTGTGACTGGTGAATGAGGCCTGAGGCAAAGAACGGGTTCATGCGGGTTCTACGTGGTCCCAGTGATTTACAGTGTTTATTATTTTGTGAGTGTTTGTGGACTGTCTGAACGTGGTGTGTGTTGTGGTGGGGTTGATTATTCACCTGTTTCTCTGCTCCTGCTCCAGCCTCTCCTGCTCCTCTCGCTCTCTCTGCTCACGGGCCTGGCGCCGTTTCTCCGCCAGCGCCCGGCTCGCCTCCTCTGGGTCGTTGGTGCCGGCCATGGGCTTGGCTGCAGGAGGGGTGGGCTCAGCTGGAGGAGTGAGCATGGTCACCGCAGGAGCGGGCTCAGGCGTCTGAGGGACGGCTGTGGTGACTGGCTGAGCGGCAGAAGGTGGTGTGGTAGGAGAGGCGGAGACTGTGATGGCAGGAACGGCAGGTGTAGTTGCTGACGTAGCTGAAGAGTGTCAAGAGAGGAAGAGCAGTTTAATGCCTTATTTACTTTGAGCACAGCAAAACACAACACACTGGACATCAGTGCTCTTAGTCTGGGTGTTTAAGGTGGTAGTTATCGGTGCTCATGGAGGTATTACTGGCTATTAGTAGGGATGCACCGATCCGATATTAGGATTGGATATCGACTCCGATATGCATCAAATTAGCTGGATCGGGTATCGGATAATTAGGCCGATCCATGGAGCCGATTCCCACTCGAATCTGTTTGCGATGTGTGCTATGCCGTCAGCAGCATGTTTGCGGGGTGCCTGTAAATCTAACGGGGAACTGTCGCACCTCACACGAGGCTCGAACCGTGATCACAGACCAGCGCGCTACAAGGTTAGCTAGCAGTTCCCCAGTAGCGTGAACTCAATGTGCAGAGGACAAACTTACAAACGGAGAACAACAAACAAAGGCTGCTCAACGGAGCAAAACAAAACGATTTCCTCAAACGATGAAGCCCTCCTAACGCCCAACTATGTTTTTGTCTCTCAGTACTTCAGCGGCGCGAGTGCACGCTGAAGAGGGGGGTGGGGGGAAGCAACCAGCCTCGAGAGGCTCAAAACCTTCTACCGGCTAGTCACGAGAGACATATGCACGTAGCAACGTGAACTCAAGCCTGAGCAACCAAGGGCCGGCACTCGCACATTTAAGTAGCGTGAGCTGCAGGTGTTAGCTTTGCTGCTTGATTGCTCATTGGTTGCCCTTTGTCTCCCCCATGTGGCTGGAGGTGGATCTGCAGGAACCCGAGACCTTACAGTAGACTTGACTTACAAACAGGAACGACAACATGGAGCGAGCCTTAGAGTGAGCTGTACGAGTGAGCTTAGTAAAGTGGTGTTTATGTTAATTCTGGTGTCTTGCGTCGCTCCAACATGGTGAAGTATACGGTTTATTCACTCAAAAATGGTATCGGATCGATACCGGGTATCCACAGATGTGCAAAGTTTATATATCGGTGCTGGTATCGGAACTGGAAAACCTGGATCGGTGCATCCCTAGCTATTAGGTACGTAACTATGTATCATGTGAATGGACGGTAGAGGACAACCACAGTAATCAGCCTCTGAACTGTAGCCGTAGTGTGCAAACTCACTCTTGGCCTCTTTAGGGGTTTCAGGCTGATTGGCTTCTTTCTTTGTTTCCACTGCGACAGTGCCCACAGCAGGGGGCTGTACCCGGGCTGGGGTCTGAGCTCGCTTGGGCCGGGTCTTGGTGCCAGGAGGAGTTCGGCCTGATGAGGGTGCAGGTTTGGAGGACGCCGCAGGGTTGGGGGACAGGGGGCGACTCCGGGGAGGCCCAGGTGAAGAAACTCTACTCTTGGGTTTGACGTTAGTGCTTAGAAAGAGAGGAAAAAGAGAATTCGGTAACACCGAACACACTCAGTACATGCGTACACACATGCCACTTATTCTCAACGCAAATCAGATGATGGATGACGTGCTTAATATGTTCTGCATTTGTAATTCTTCTCACTTGATACAAACCATTTGATAACAGTTTGCAATATAAGCATCTCAGTTTGCCCAAACGTCTGCGCAGCATGAGCCAAAACTCACGTCCTGGCAGCTTCCTTTAAAGGACAGACTTGATTGGCTGGCAGCTGCGCCGTCATGGGCCAAACCCTCATTGATCTTTCGATGTGGGGGAAGCCCTTTCCCTCTAAAGCTCTTAACCTACATCTGAACTGGCTCCAGCAGAGCCTCTGGGGTGAATTACAGCGTATCCTCCATCTGTCCGAGAGCGGGACTGTTTAACCTGGCCTTAGCAGAAAGACAGGAGACCATGGCCTACATCTCTACACTCGGTTTGGATAGATTAGGACCCGATTAGTGGTCATATCAGAACATTAGATACACCTCCTTGTATCTACACTCACTGTCCATCTTATCAGCTCCACTGACCATATAGGAGCACTCTGTAGTTCTGCAGTTACAGACTGTAGTCCATCTGTTTCTCTGTATACTGTATTACCCTGTTCTTCAATGGTCAGGACCCCCACAGGACCACCACAGAGCAGGTATGATGTGGGTGGTGGATCATTCTCAGCACTGCAGTGACACTGACGTGGTGGTGGTGTGTTAGTGTGTGTTGGGCTGGTGTGAGTGGATCAGACACAGCAGTGCTGCTGGAGTGTTTAAACACTGTGTCCACTCACTGTCCACTCTATTAGACACTCCTACCTTGCTGCTCCACCTTGTAGATGGACAGTCAGAGACGATAGCTCATCTGCTGCTGCACAGTGCAGTGTTGGTCATCCTCTAGTCCTTCATCAGTGGTCACAGGACGCTGCCCACAGGACGCTGCCCACAGGACGCTGCCCACAGGACGCTGTAGACTGGATAGTTTTGGTTGGTGGACGATTCTCAGTCCAGCAGTGACACTGAGGTGTCCAGCAGCTCTGCTGTGTCTGATCCATTCACACCAGCACAACACGCACTAACACACCACCACCACATCAGTGTCACTGCAGTGCTGAGAATGATCCACCACCCACATCATACCTGCTCTGTGGTGGTCCTGTGGGGGTCCTGACCATTGAAGTATACAGAGAAACAGATGGACTACAGTCTGGAACTGTAGAACTACAGAGTGTCCTATATGGTCAGTGGAGCTGATAAACTGGACAATGAGCGTAGACACTGGGAGGTAATGTTCAACTGATCGGTGTAAAATAGTACTGATCTGTTGCTGTGTAGTGTTTGCAGGGAGGTGGAGGAACAAACCTGGACAGACTGTGAGATCAGCTTAAAGCAGGCACTCACCTGGGCTCTGGTTTAGTTCTAGTGATGGACTGTGACTGTCTCTTTTTCTGCACTTTCTCTTTTGATATGGCATTCTTCTCTTTTTCGTTCTCCCTCTCCTTGTCTTTCTTCTCCTTCTTCTTCTTCTCAGCCTTAAAGAAGACACAGCGTTTGCATCATGCAGCTCAACCATTCAGCAGCTGCAGACTTGACACTCCCAGCACAGTGCACTGGTGCAATTTACTCTTCGGTGCATTTAGTCAAACGCGCATGTGACTAACATGAATATGTGTGAATATGTGGTAGTAAGTGCAAGTCTTGACACCTCAACACGTTGTCTAGAACCACTTATCACATCAACTGCTTACACATAATCATAAACATTTCCATAAACTAGGGCTGATATATGAATTGACTTTATTTGGAAATCACATTTCAATATATCGCATGCAATATTCAAATCACAAGAGCTGCAGTTTTAATAATGATTATGGCTGTTTGATCAAAATGTGTATGGAAATGTGGAAATCTGGATATATCACAGTTTTATTCATAACTTTATATTACTGTTATATAAATAATTTATAATGTATATTAGGATAAACAGATTTTGTGCTTAGTATTGTATATATTTATTGTCTAATGTATATTTTTTGTATCTAAGTACTGTAAGGGACTACGCACCTAAGTTTTTCACTCACCTTCACACCTGTGAAAATGTGACGTGACAATAAAAGCGATTTGATTTGATTTGAAAACCGTGTTTTAAGTGGGCAACATTAACATAATAGCAGGGCTTGTAAACTGCCTGTAGATGAGTTAGACCAATCAGAGGCAGCCAAACATCTGTATGCTGTGACATCACAACCACAGCTGAGAAAAAGGGGCCACTCTGGTCTTACTGACCAAATAACAGGCCTGGACTTCAGTTCCCAGAAAATAATTGCATGCTAAATCGCAGTCGGAATACTGATCAGGAAAATCACAATCCGATATTCTTCCCAAATCGTTCAGACCTACAATAAACATATCGTAAAAAATTAACAATCAATTCTTATTGAGAAAGGAAGATCTAGGGTTATGGTTAGAAACACTGGACACTACTGCATATGTGGGGGTTTGTGTACGTACTGGTGTGGAGTTGCGTCGGCGCTGGCGCTGTGTAATATCTGGCGTACTGGCGCTCCAGCGCTCGCTGTGCTGGTGGGGATGATGGTGGGAGCAGGCAGTCAGAGGGGACGCAGATGCAGAGCGCGAACACTGATCTGAGATCAGACACAACAGGGTAACAGTTATTTAACCTTCGTAACTCCACAACGAAACACTGATCTGAGATCAGACACAGTAACACAGTTACACCCATTTCTCCACATCGTACAGACTGAACACTGATCTGAGATCAGACACAGTAACACAGTTACACCCATTTCTCCACATCATACAGACTGAACACTGATCTGAGATCAGACACAGTAAAACAGTTCTCTATCCATAACACCACACCTTACAGACCAAACACTGATCTGAGATCAGACACAGTAAAACAGTTCTCTATCCGTAACACCACACCTTACAGACCAAACACTGATCTGAGATCAGACACAGTAAAACAGTTCTCTATCCATAACACCATATCTTACAGACCAAACACTGATCTGAGATCAGACACAGTAAAACAGTTCTCTATCCATAACACCACACCTTACAGACCAAACACTGATCTGAGATCAGACACAGTAAAACAGTTATCTATCCATAACACCACACCTTACAGACCAAACACTGATCTGAGATCAGACACAGTAAAACAGTTCTCTATCCATAACACCACACCTTACAGACCAAACACTGATCTGAGATCAGACACAGTAAAACAGTTCTCTATCCATAACACCATACCTTACAGACCAAACACTGATCTGAGATCAGACACAGTAAAACAGTTCTCTATCCATAACACCACATCTTACAGACCAAACACTGATCTGAGATCAGACACAGTAAAACAGTTATCTATCCGTAACACCACACCTTACAGACCAAACACTGATCTGAGATCAGACACAACAGGTTAACAGTTATGTATCCTCCATACCTTCACACTGAAATGTATTCTCTGTAGACAGAGGATTAGGAAGTACTAAGGTAATTTCCCACATACAGCTTGAGCACACAACGAGAATCACTTAACAACTGAAGCTTTAGTATGAGCTTAGCACATAAAAGTGGATGAGTCACATCCTTGTGAAGATGTTGTGGTGGGAAAGAGAAACACAGTGGAAAAAAGTCTCTTTTGAACTTCAGTGGACCATAAATTAAATATAGAGCTGTCTGTGCTTGTCATTCACAATGGAGGAAAAGAAAGCAGCTGGAGTGTTTGGTGTATGTGTACAAACTCTGCCCATTAAAAGTTTGGGGACGCTCTACTTTCTTAGAGAAAGAGTTTTTAGAGAGAGATCTGAATCTGTTATGTTTCAAATACACTCACCGAACCGCTATTCGTTTAGAGGCCACAGTGTCCATTAAATACTGTGACACTGTCATCAAGAAAAGAGGTTAGACAGTGTTAGACCGAAGCCTCAACAACTAAATCTAACATCAGCTGTTTTAGTGTTTATTGTGTCCACTCTTTACCTTCATTAACGCTTTCATTCCTTTCAGGAGACACACCTCCAAAGTTCAGTCTTAGAAGCTGGTTCAGCATCTTCTGCTTCTTCTCACCATCCAAATAACCCCAAACACACTCAGTGGTGTTGAGGTTCTGGACTCTGGGGTGGTCAGTCCATTGTTCTGAGAACACCAGCAGCTTCTTTGTTGGATGTGTCTGGACTCTCCTTTTCTCATTGAGGAGCTTCTTGAACAGCTACACCTCCTCTCAGACCTCCGTAGCGTTGAGGTGTCTTCTTCTCACAGCGGAAGAAGGATGAACAGAAACACCTGTGGATGTTCTCAGATCTAAAGCAAGAGTGGAGCTTGATGTTCTCCTCTCTCAGAGATGAAAGCTTTAAGTGCTGTTTAGCTGATGGGGACAGTATGTTGGTAGTCTACCAGGTCTTCCAGGTGGTTGTTAGGAGTCTCATTTTCTCTGCCTGCTTTTTCCTTTGAATTTCTCTTTTCTTACACAAGGTAATAGGACTTATACTCCTATTAATGGGTTTTCTTGAAGGTAGTTTGTGACACAAGCTGAATAAATGAGATCATTACTCTTTGTGTATCAAGTAAATCCAATAACAACACTAAGAATGTGTGTGTTAATGGAAAGGAGCAGATAAAACAGCAGAAATTGACTAACCCAGCTGCCTTAATCCTTTAACGTCCTCACCAAGGAAAAGTTATGATTTTTTTTTTTTTTGCATTTTTATTAGTTTCGGGCAATAATAAGAAAAAACATTAACGTACCTCTACCGATTGGTAGAGATGGCACAATCAGGCTGAGTTAAGTTCAACACCTTCTTTATTAAGTACCCCAAAATGTGCTGTATCAAACTGTTAAGCAGAACATTAAAGTGTTAAAACGGCAGAAGTATTGTTTTTTGGGTGAGTATTAAAGAGGTTACAATGGTAATGTTTTGCCAATAACCAATAAAGAAAATATGACTGCTTAAAACAGCTGGTGTCCCCATATTTTTGACAGGCAGTTTATGTGTATTTATGTGTGTGTGGTGTGTGTGCAACTCACGGGAGTCGTTGTTGTTGCTGTTGTTCAGGAGTGTGGCAGCGCTGCGACTTCTGGCCAAGAAGGACAGCGTGGGGGTCATCAGCCTCTCAACGATGCGGCTCTCCCAGGGGCTCAGACGCAGACTCCGGGCTGCCAGGAGATCACACGGTTAGTGGGCACAAACACATACGCCATTCAGTTCTGTGTGTTTACTGAGTCTGAGTCTCCATTAAACCAACCAGCACACCAGAGTAGTACTGATCCATACCGCGGCACATTCACTGTACTCAGTGCATGAACTGTGCTGGGCCTCCAGTTCGGGCCATAAACCTGAAAACTAGGCCACAAACTAGGAAAATAGCACCTCTATGATAATGTTCATT